>VDFB02348488.1:0-44295 GCA_007258455.2 Sequoia sempervirens
GCCAAATGGATAGTTGTCTCAGAGTGCGGTTGGTGTTTGCCCTAGTTTTTATCTCTCAAGTTGGCTAATTTTTCTTTGTGGAAGGTGTTTAATCCACCAACCAGCATCTGAGGAGAATGTTTCAAGGGATGAAGATGAAACATAATGAAGTTCTCTGTTGAAGGAGAGTTATGTAGAGTGAATGGAACTCTTTTCCAATTGTTGTTTTCATGGATGGCTTCATCCTCAGTTACAAGGGTGATGGTAGTGTATATAGGAATGTCCTCATCTCTAGTTTCTTCATCAAGGATAATAGTGACATTACCCTCAGCTACATTAGTCTGATCTAACGTTTCAATAGACCCTATTTCAAATGAATTTTACTTGACTGAATTATTCTTTCTTCTACTCTAAGCCTTCAAATTCTTGTGAGAGAGATGGAGACTTGATAAAATAAGTAAGATTTATAAAGAGGCTTTGCAAGGACCCTTGAGTTCTTTTTGAGTGCCATTTTTGGGACAAACTTGCTCCTCTATCAACTGATATCTGAAATTGATTTTTCTATTTATGAGTTAAGCAATTACAAACCCTTCGAATATGCCATTGAGTTTCTTTGTGTTCCTGAAAATAGATCCATGAGGTTGTTGGAGGTAGGAACAAGAAGATTCTAACATATAATCTGTAAAAAAATAGGATATAAAATGTTGTAATATCTGTTGATCTTAATTTTATAGAGAAGCAATCTAATATTCTTGTGATGCCTTGTGAGACTTTTCTTTTGTGGGTGCAACAAAACTTCATTACCATCGTTGTATTGGTGCAACACCCAGAAGAGATCCTGTTGTTGCTTGCATTAGATGTTTTTATTGCAAAATGTTTTAGACTTTCTGCTAGCTGTTCTGAGTCTGCTCAATATTATCGTTGCTTTCTCAGCTTCTTTCTCCATAGAGGAAATTTTTGTTGCTAAAGACACAATATAAGTTATGCTAAACCACAGTAAAAGCTAAAACTGTAAACAAAGTTGAAAAAAGTTTCATCCTTGAGAAACATGCTAAGTTTGGTTGTAGTTGTGCTGAAAGGCAAAAAGATTTCAAATGTGCACTCTATGGCATTGCAGATCCAAAGTAGATGCACCATCAATTTTTTCACAACTTCCATTTGACCATTAGTCTGAGGATAGATAATCATTGACATGATCAGGTTGTATCCATCATAGATTTTAAAAAATCCATTTTGTGCATATCCTGCAATCATTGCATTCCATGAGATAACCTCTCTTTGAGGCATTCTGTCAAACAGTTCATGTGCCTTTTCTATGCTTCCACATTTTGCATACATGTCTACCAGAGCATTTCCAACTATAATATCTGAAAAAGTCCTCTTTTCATGATGCTTTGATGGATATCCATACCTTGTTCCAATGCTCCCATTTTTGGCACAAGCAGGGAGGAAACTGGCGAAGGTTGTGGAATTTGGCACAAGCAGGGAGGACTGGCGAAGGATGTGGAATTTGGATTTACACCTACCAATTGCATATGCTTGAAAGTTTCTAAAGCATTTTCAACAAATCCATTTTGTACATATCCTGCAATAGTCCATGAGATGCCATCTTTTTCAGGTATTATGTCAAACATTCACATGCCTTGTTAAAGCTTCCACTTTTTGCATGCATGTCTACTAGGGCAATTGCAACTATAATATCTGACAAAGTTCTTCTATCCTTTATGCTTCGATGGATGTCCATACTGTTCCAAAGCTCCCATTTTGGCACGGGCAGGGAGGATGCTAGCAAAGGTTGCAGAATTTTGCTTGAAACCTGACAATTGCATTTGATTAGAAATTTCTAAAGGCTTTTCAGCAAATCCATTTTGTGCATATCCAAGACCACACTCTTTGAGGCACCTTGTCAAACACTTCACGTGCCTTGTCTATGCTTCCACATTTTGCATACATGTCTACCCGGACAGTTGCAACTACAACACCTGAAAAAAATCCTCTATCCTATTGATGGATGTCAATACCCTGTTCCAAAACCCCCAGTTTTGCACAGGCAGGGAGAATGGTAGCAAAGGTTGTGGAGTCTGGATTTACACCTGCCAATTGCATTTGCTTGAAAATTTCTAAGCTTTGGCCATTCTTTTGATTCAACATGGCAGAAAAATGGTGGGAACCATGTCGTGGTGGATGAGAAGGTCGAGCTTTGCGCAGTGGTCAAGCCACAAGTAGTAGCAATAGGGGTGGAGATGACAAGAACACATGGGCAAAGCAAAAAGTGGAAGTCAGCAAAGATTTAACAGTTCAGATGAAAACAATTGTCTTGCATCCTCCCTCGAATAGCCTGCAAATGTATTGATTCAGCTCAATACACTTCAAATAGGATGTGTCTTCGGCGTAAATTATTGTAGAATATTATGCCTTGAACTTTTATCTCCCCTCTTCTCTCTCCCTCTCTCCCCCCTCTTCTATATCTCCCTCTATCTATCTCTTTTGCTTTTTCTCCCTCTCTCTCTCTATCTCCCCCCTCTTTCAATCTCTCCCCACCTCTTCGTGCCTCCCTCACTCCCTCCCTATCCCCCTATCTATCTTTCTATCCTACCTCTCTCTATTTTCTCTCTCTATCTATCTCTTTATCTCTCTCTTCCTCTCCCCCTCTCTCTGTATCTCCTTAATCTCTCTATCACTCCATCTCACTATCAATATCTCCATCTCTACCTTTGCCTCTCCCTCTCCCTCTTCCTCTATATCTCTCTATCTCTCTCTCTCCCCATTGCAAACATAACATTACCCTATTGATAATGGAGTCTAATTATCTTCCTAATTCGAAGGTTTTGTTTTAATTGTGTTTCAATCTCTTAAGTGAATGTATAGTTGATTTGAAGCTATTACTTCTCCATTGAGCCTTTTTGCACAAAAAATATCATTTGCTAAATGGTCTACCAATTGATCTGATGTATTGCACATATGTATGCAAAAAATAGGCCAATTTTTTTTCATAATTAACCTTCTACACCGCTTCAGTATAGCCATTGCACATCAAGATACCATTGTTAGTATATATAATAACAAACCAAAAAATGTTAAATTTACATTTTACATATCGTATCTAAAAATGCAATACATCTATCTAAAAGACTCTAGAAATATCAATCTTGAAAGAGAGATAAGTTAAAAAATAACAATAATTCATTTCTAAGTACAACTTTGAGTGCACGTGAAGAGTTATTTGAGCCACATAAAGCATCTCTAAACTCTTTAATACAATTGGGGCCCACTTGCTTTCTCTTTCAAAATAATAAATGTTTGTTATGTACAAATAAATGTATGGAATTTAGATATCTTCAACGCTGCACAAGACTGGGAAACATGAATCTATGATATTCATTTTATATGCAATCAAAATCTAGGGGAAAGGACCCAGTAGTTGTGAACCCTAACTTCGCGCTTCTAATTATCCTACGTGGAAATTTCAAATCACTCCCAATTTTTTACAGCAGCTTACTTGGCAAGTCCCCTGCTTATAACTAAGGTTTCAGGGCCACATCATCAAATATGATGCCACATCAGCATGCTTTTTGTCAAGGTGTCCAAAAAGGCCCAAAAAAAAGTGAGACCAATACTAGTGAATTCACAGCATGTTTTATTGAGCGCTGATGTGGAATCACATGATTTGTTGCTTTTTAGATCAAAAGAATACATTTTGTTTAATTATGGGTAGTTTTCATCAACACTAACAACTTTAAAGTCACAACTATTGGTCCAATATTGATAAAAATATTGGGCATTATATAAACAACTACTATCATAACTATTGAAACATGCTCAGGTACTGGGTCCTCTCCCCTACAACATAAATAAAGTAAATAACTTTACACATCCTCTTTGGTTGTTGGGAAGTATTTTACACCTTGCATGAACATTTTATAATTGGATAATATTTTTGAAGAAAGTTATATACATAATTGTAAAATTATTTAATTGGTATATCAGGGGAGTATAATTCAATGAGTACATGGTCAATTTTTATTTATTGGATGAATACAATTAATATTTTAAAGCCCTGTAAAATATATTTAGTATTGTAAAAAAATTAAATATTTGGTCTTATTTGATGTATTCAATAATTTTATTTGGGGTATTAAATATTGGTAATAAAGTGATGGGGAAGCTTTTAATAAGCTTTTGAGTAGGATGTTATTCACACAAATTTTTGGTTGATTATTCCTTGACTATAGATGTTGGATCTCCTAAAAAAGCTTTGGAGCTTAGAAGTGTATTTTATTAAATATTTGGTCTTGGTTTCTTTTAAAGGATTTTCTAGGGGTATATTAGGGGAGAGGAGCCTATAATGGAGTAGGGTCCAATAGTGGGGATAGAAGTAGTCCTCAGTGGGCCCCATAATGGAGCACTTTAATATCCAATTGCAAAACACTGTTTATCCAAAGTACACAAAGTGACAAATCATGTGATGCCACATTAGTGCACCAATAAAACATGACTTAGTGCACCACTATTGGTCTCACTTTTTTTTTTGGCCTTTTTGGATACCTCAACAAAAAGCATGTTGATGTGGCATCATATTTGATGATATGGCTCTAAAATAAAATATAGAAGCACATGAGTTGCCAAATAAACTGTTGTACAAAATTGGGAGTGATTTGAAATTTCCACTTAGGATTTTGAGAAAGGCGAAGTTAGGGTGCTCCACTATAGGCCCCTCTCCCCTAGTGTCTCATACTCTTGTGTGTGTGCTTTATTGTGGTTTTTCATTTTTAATATTTGTTTGAATTATTCTTGTTTCACAATGCCACTAAAAAATAACTAAATTGGATAGCTTGTGACACTCTTCTTGTAGGGTTAATCGAGGGAATTATTTACATTTTTTTGCATTATTTCCTTTTCTTTGATATTAACACTTACCAAACTTGTTATATCCTTGTGAAGAGGAATATGGATTATTTTTACTAATTCTTGTTTGAGTAGAAATTTTGGTGTATTAACCTCATAATTAAGTTAAAGTTATGGCCAACACATCTAGAATGGAAGTTGAGAAATTTAATTAAATCAACTTTGAGCTATGAAATCCCAAGACAAAGGATTTGCTCATGGAGAGAGATCTATGGGTTGCAATAATAGATCACAAAATAGTTTGGCATGAAAGATGAGGATCAACAAGTGTTTGATCGTAAGGCAAGGAGGCTCATTAGGATAAGTCTTACAAATTAGATCTCTTGAATGTTATGAACGAGACCATTACCAAGAAACTTTAGGATACATTTATAAATTTATATTAGAAAAAGTCCCTAGTGAATAATTTATCTATGAAAAAAAAATTATTTGTCGAAGAATTAAATTTGGCTTAAGTTTCCTATGAACTTTGTTAGGTTTAGAGGGATTTTAGAGTTGATTTATGGGTATTTTTTCTCAAACACATACTAGAGATCTTTGGGAGCTTCAAGTAGTTTAAGGCTAATATGGAGAATTGAACAAATAGGAAGATCGAAATTTTTAGGGCTAATAATTATGAAGAGTTTTATTTAATAAAGTTTGATCACTTTTGTAGAGATATTAGATTGTGAGGTATAGGACAAATCCATTTGCTCCTCAATGAGATGGAGTCGTGGAGCATTTCAATAGGACACCAATAGATAAGGCGATAAGCATGCTCAATGTTACTAGATTGAAATAAGAAAAATTGGTTAGAAGTTATGAATACAAGTTGTTACTTGATTAATCTAGATCTCCTACTATATAGATTGTAGATATGACCACTACGGAGGTTGGGTCAAGAAAGAATCCTTCGTTATAGGGCATCATAATTTTGGCTATCAAAATATCCATAGGTGACTAAGGAGAAGAGATCAAAGTTAGACTACAAAGTATGTGTATCTTTATGATCGATTACAGTTCAATAGAATGAAAGGGTATAACCTTTAAAATCTAGAAACTAAAAAGATAATGTATATTTGGAGCATTACCTTCAAGTACGTTAGATCTTCTTCTACGTTTTCACAACTAAATAGTGATAAAATAATAGTGCAACTAGAGAAAAATACTAAGAAGACTACACCTATAGCTAAATCAAAGATTTTCCATGAACCTATTGAGGATGTTACTTCAAATAATTTTGAGTGTTCAACGGAGGAGGAAGAATGGACTAAAACCCCACTCATAGGGGGTCCATTTAGAAAAGGAAAGAATATGAAAGGTATAACTACATCCCATTATATTTCAAATGTATTTTTTTCTTAAACTACTAATGAGGATGAACCCAAAAGAGTTGTTGGTGTAAATAAGTATTTTACTTATTACACTTTACTTAAGCTTACTTAGGGAATGCATATCATTATAGGTTGCACTTTTGACACCTAGTTATTTGCATCTTGCATCTCGGTTTGTGCATACATTGAGAGATATGAGTTGGACACTTAGGGAAGTGTGTGTAGGAGAAATCCCACTCTTTGTGGTGTGATCTAGTTATCACCTTTTTATCTCCACTTTTCGTGGCATGATAATTCCACTTTAGGTGGGTGATCCACCTTTCATGGAATTATCTAATATTTCTTTCTACCTACCCTACACATGATTGGGGCACTTGTCTCATTCATGGCCCTTCATTGTGTCCTAGCTTTCCTTTATAAGCAAGCCTTGTACATACTTGTAATTGTTTATCTTCATGCATATTGAGAATACAATAATCATATTCTCTCATCTTGTCTCTCTCTTTTGTGCTATGTTTAGTCTCTTGATCCTATTGTTACTTTTCATAAGTTCTTACATGGTATCATAGCGGTTGGAGGTTCTTTGCATAGCCATTGGTGGGAGATCTTAGTTCATGTGAAGGTGGTCAAGAGGCAAATATGAGGAGCAGCGATATTTTGGTGTGTCCTAGACCAGATCTGACCTCGAATTAAGATTCAGAAGGCTGTTTTTAGTCAAGATAGCCTTTAGTTTCGTTGAAATTCGACATCGGGAGCTCTAGATCGAAGAAATTCGCCAATTTGGGTATTTTTTCAATTTTATGAATTTCTCTATAGTTCTGGAAAAAAATTTATTTCTGCAAAATAGTTTTGGAAAATTTAGAACTTTTCCATTTCATCGTCGAAAAAAAAAATTGAATTTTTTTTTGAAAAATTAAAACCCCTCTCTAAAATTGTATTTGGGGTATTTTTTGTAAATCAAAATTTGTATTTCAAATTTTGATTTTTATAAATCAAAAAATCAAAATCAAAATAAAAGAAAAATGAAAAAGTTTTTATTTTCTGCGGACCGACCTCAGGCCGGGCACTATAGCACTATAGCTGTGGCGCCGTGGCGCAGCTAGACACCGCATGCCCCCTCGCAGGTATCGACACACCGGTCTTCATCTCAGGTCGATTCCTCACACCGCAGGCAACAATGAAAATCCTGACCACGCAGATTCCACCGGATTCCAAAGATTTTGTCGGGCAAGAGAATATTCCGTCCAGTATATTCTGAGAATAGAGAGATTATTCCGGCAAGAAGATTCCGGCAACGCGCCGTTTTCTGTGACGGCCATCAGGACATCAATTTTAATTGCGTGAAGAGATGATGTCATCGCGTCAGCGATGACGTCAACATTTTTTAGAAAAAATTTGCCCCCTCTCCAATGGAGTTTTTTATTTTACAGTCCGACTTTGGAGGCCCATATCTTGCTCATTTTAGCTCCTTTTTCTGAGCAATTTTTTTTTATTTGAGCTAATTTTTCATGTACTTCACAACTATGTAATCAATTTCTGATTTTGGTGGATAGATTTTTCAGAATTTTCAGTTTTTCAACACTGTACCTGTCCAATCCTCATTTCTGCAACTTCCAGGGCTTCATACAGGCACATACGAACTCCTTTTCAGGTGCCATTTTTTTTTAAAGTGCATGATTTTTCGTCTACTTTTTGAATCTACAATCAGTTTGAAGCGATCTTGAGTTGATTTTTTACTTTCATCATATGGTCTTTTTTGGCCTATTTGGCACTTGTGTTGCATAGATCTGAATTTAGATCTTTACTTATTTGTTCTAGTATGTTCTCAACCTATTTTTTGGAAAGTTGTAAATTAGAAACCATAAGTCCACTTAGCCAATTTGCAAGTGGCCCACTTAGCCAAGTTGCAAGTGGCCTATTGTACACACACTAAATTATAAAGTGTCAAAATCATCTTTTGGGGGGGTGTACTTTGATTGAGTGAATTTGGGGGGGGTGTCTCTTGTGTGATTGTTCCTATTTTCTCTCTTGTGCTCTTGCATTCCATCATGGGTTCATCTAAAGTTCCACTCTTAACTACACATAATTATGCTACATGGAAAGTACATGCATGGAGTAAACTAATGGAAAAAGGTTTAATTTACTATATTGATGGAACCATAACTGCACCTTCAGATCCTAAGGTAGATCCAACTGCATATATGGATTGGCTCACTAAAACTTCTATGGCATTGGGTACACTTAGAAAGTTCATTTCAGATGATCTCATTTTCCATGTTGATAAATGTACTACAGGCAAGGAAGCTTGGGATAAGCTTCCTACTTTGTATGGAAAGGTTGATAAGGTTAAGGGGTACAAGCTTGAACATGATCTCCTAAGCCTTGATCCCAAGGATTTTGACACAATTCAGGATTATGTCACTAAGGCAAATGAGCTGAGAGCACAACTAAAGGATTGTGGTATTGAGAAAGAGGACGATCAATTGGTCTTCAACTTGTTGGACAAGCTTCCATCCGAGTATGCATCCTTTGTTTCAAGTTTGTAGACTCAAAGATTGACAATAAGCAACTTCAAATCACCATCTTTTGAGGCTCTCACAGATCTTTTGATTCTTGAGCAAAATAAGTTGATGAAAATAGGAATTCTCAAGTCTTCAACTTCAAGAGCATTGGTGGTCAATCATGGAAACAACAAGTAAGGCAAAGGGAAAGACCAAAAGAAATATTCACCAAAGCCACAAGGAGAAAAAAAACAATCCACTCCTCCACAACAAGGCTCATCATCATCTTCATCAAAGAAGTACAACTATTCAAGCAAGAGGGAGCAACCAACATGTGCATATTGCAAAAAGTTTGGTCATGAGGAGCATCATTGTCATGTTAAGCAAATTGATGAGTTGAAAAACTTCCTTAAGAAGAACAACATCAACTTGCCAGTTGCATATCAGGAGAAGGACTCATATCCTTCCACTTCTACTTCTAAGGGAAAAGGCACAACTCACATGGAAACAATATCAAGCTCATCTCCTTCTTCTACATCATCTCAACATGAGAAACGTAAGGGGCAAGCATTTCTTGCAGTTACAGATTCCAATTCAGATAGGTGGATCCTTGATTCAGGAGCTTCACATCATATGACTTCTTCCAAGGATATGTTCTCTTCATTTTATTCTTGTTCATCACCACCCATTTTGATGGCCAACAACACTTCTTTGGCAATTTGTGGGAAGGGGTCTATTGATATTGAAGGTGGGGAATTTAATGATGTTCTATGTGTGCCTACTTTATCAAGGAACATCCTTTCCATCTATCAGATTACACATAGTGGTATAGAAAAGAGTGTAGAGTTCACACCAGATTCTGTCATTGTTTCAGGATTTGCATAGCAGGGCTCTTGTTGCAGTTGGGAAGGTTGATAATTGTTCTCGGTTCTACACCTTCTCATATTTTTCTCCTATTGATGATTTAGTTCACCCTAGTATGGACACACTTGAGGAGAATGAGTATGGTTACTTGAATCTTGGAGTGCTCACTACTCCTAAGGTTCTTGAGCCTATTTCTGATATTCCATCTCCTACATTGATTGATGTACCTGATGATACTTGTGTTCTGACAGTTTCAGTGCCTTGTGATTCAGTGCAACAGTGCATACCTTGTCTTCCAACAGCAGTTTCATGGGATGACTACTTGACAGACATTGGCTGCTTGTTTGTGGAGTTTCTTTTCATAAGTTCTTACAAGAGTAAAGGAGGCATTAAACTTTTTAGATAGAAAGTCATGGAAAGTATCCATGAATGATGAGATGGTAGCACTTATGAAGAACATCATGTGGGAATTTTATAAGCTTCCTAAGAATCAAAACTTGTTGGCTACAAATGGGTTTTCAAGAATAAGTATAGCTCAAAAAGTTCAAAGGTGAGAAGCTCATAGTGAAGTTAATGGTAAAGATTTATCCTAGCTAGAGGGAAATGATTTTAGTGAGATCATATCCTTAGTTGCATTTGGAATACATTAAGATCTTATTATCTATTGCTACCACATATGACCTCAATGCAAAACAAATGGATGCACTTAGAAAAAATTTCTACATTGGGTTTGTTGGAGGAGATATAAGTGCCAAAAAGAAACATGAGGCAAAGGTTTAAAAACACTTAGTTTTTAAGTTTAAAATATATCTTTATGGTCCAAAATAATCCCCTAGAATGTGGTATCAAATTTTTTACATGTTTGTCATGGATATGGGATATGTTAGAGTCAAATCATTTTATTTTGTTTACTTCAAATAATGAAATATTAATTTTCAAACACATATAAACACATAAGAACACTAGATTTATGTGAAAAACCCAAGAAGGGAAAAAACACGATGAGGATTAGCTCACAATATAAAGTAATAGCAACACTAGATACAATAGACTCATTGTCGGAGGGCTCTCTACACAAAAGAAAGAAGGGCTCACTATCCAGAAGAAAGAAAATAGAAGAAGGGTTGGATCACTGCCAATTTGAATTGATAACAATGCATCTCTCTTATGCCAAAGGTAAAGTTCCATTGAAGCACAAACAACTCATTCAACTGACTAAAATGTAGACACCTTCTGCTCACTGCATCCGAGAGTCATAGGCATTAAAACTCACACTTAGATCACCACACGATCACTTTTACATCTTTTGCATCACACACCCTATGACTTTAATCCACACAACAACTCAACTTGTATTTATACCATCCTTGACCTAAAACAATCTCAATTAGGTCGGCCTTAAGGAAACGAATGCACCTCAATTGTGCAACATCAAATAGGTCAACACCAAACACTTCCAAGGTATAAAGAGGTGAAGGAAAACCATGCCACAACTTAGTTGGGACCCAAATCTACACTGATACACTTCTCAATACTTCCATAAACAACAATCATCCTTTACAACTAGCACTAGCACACCAAGTCATCCAAACCTACACTAACACAAATAAGTGACTCCAAACACACCTCTCCAAGTCTGAAAGCATCTCACAGACCACATAGCAACACTTCAAAACATATCAGAATATTCCACATTATCAAAATATATTCCATTACTATGGAAACCACCTAAAACTTAAGAACACCTTCATTTTGTGCAACCATACACACTAGCATAGACATCCAACACACCAAACAACCTTGTGGAACACCACAACAGCCGAAACTTCAAGTGAAGGTAGATATAGAATACTTTCAAACACATATTCCATTGCGATACAATCCAAAACCTAAAACTTTGGATATAGAACCTCTGAAAACCTTTAATCATCATATCCAAACCATGCAGGAATATCTTCAACTATGAAGAAATGTAGAGAAAAACACTGAACACCACTCTGTCACACTGAACTCTCTTTTATTCAAATTTTCTCAAAATAACTTGGAAACCAAGTGAACCAACTACATCAACAACACTACTAACATATTTTCAACACATCTACAACATATGTAATATCTCTCATCAACAATAGCACATCCAACTATCTCTCTAAACAAAATTTTTGTAACTATACTAAAGTAAGACATCAATGACAACACCAACAATATTGTGTTGACATCAATACCAATAAATATGATGATGGGGGTTGACATCATCAATACCAACCTTATTCCAACACTCTCTTCATACAAGGGGTTGACATCAATGATAACACCCAATGTAACGCCTGAAAATGAAACAAGCTTTTGCACAATAGACAACAAGGAAGATTAGTAGATTAAAAACACACATGCAATACAATACTAGATCTAGAATGCAAATTCATACGTTAAGCAACAAAGAACATGGGAAAGTAAAAACGTAATTAAAACTAGAACAATCTCACCAATTCCAAACGTATTTCCATGATTCATCTCGATTGCCCTTCCCCATTTTGCTTGTGTAGTATAATTGCCCTCAGATTTTCAAGTTTGTGCAAGTATAGCCTAAGATAGTGATTAGCAAAATATCGAAGATTCAAGATAAAGGTGCTCTCAAAAGTCATAAGATTTTGCGAGAGAGATTGGAATGAAGAATGACAAATCAATTTATAGAAAATTGATTATTCGAACGACAGGTCAAGATTGAAAGATCAACGGACGATTGAGATTGACTGATTAGTCATGCATTCTGTTAACTGACAGTGATGACATGAGTGATTCGAATTAGAAATAGAATTAAAGATTAAATAAATGATTCAATCTTCAGTTCGGTATTCGAAAACATTAGAAATATCTTTGCATGACAAAGATAAAGATTGATTATAGCAACTCTCTGTTCGAACGCACGCACAACACTTAATTAATTAAATAATAATATTTAATTAATATGCATGTGCACGCAAATAAGTTAGAACTGGACGATTGAATGGTTAGATGAGGAGATTACTCGAGAATGCCACTCAGACATCAAATGAATAGTTAACTGAACGATTAAAATAGATGTCGAGTTGAGTAAAAGTGAATACTTAGATAACTCACATAATTATCTAAAATATAGAAGAATGTGTTAAAATAGAATTTATGAATTAAATAATTCATTTAATTCAAGAGACAATATTCGAAGGATAATTAAATAAATAATATTTATTTAACTAAGTGATGAAGGGATTTAAACGAATAATTAAATAAATAAATGAATTTATATAATTATAGTTGAAGTATGATAAAGAATAAATTAAATAAGGATTTATTTAATTTAACAAGAAAGATAAGGTTAATTAGTAACATAATTAAATAAAAAGCGTTTATTTAATTAATCAGGTATAATAAAGAAAAGTGAATTAATTAAATAATTAATATTATTTAATTAATAGAAGAATTAATGTTAAGATGACTTAATTAAATAATTGACATTATTTAATTAATAGAAGAATTAATGTTAAGATGAATAATTAAATAATTGACATTATTTAATCATGACCATGAAGTATGAAGAATATAGAAGTCGCAGGCTTAAACCAGATTTCGGTGTCTACATTTGCCCCTCTTTGATACAATGTTTTTTAGGCGTTGTGTCAAAGAAAGTCGATGAAAATATGCCCCAGTCATGGTCCAGATTAGAATAGGTGAAGGTATGCCCCCTCGGGAAAAGTGACAAATTTCCGAAATGTGCAGTAAAATTTGGAAATGCGCCCGATTAGTCCAGTAGATAGGCAGAAATGCAATGTAGTTGACGGAATTGGGTTCGGAAATGGGAGGGACGGGTACGGGATGATAGAAAATGGAAGTTTACATGGCCAGTAGGAAAGAAATGCCACCTAAGCCCTAGGTATATATTGGAATTGGGGTGAAAAACTATTCATTTACACCCACCTAGCTTAGAGATTTCAAAAATTTCTCTGACTTTCAGCGAGGATGTATCCAGTTCCAGCGACCCATCATCGTGCATACAGGATCCGGACGTTCCAGAGACCAGCCGGCGCGGACCCCCCGGTATGGACCTAAAACTTACCCTTTGAAAAAAATTTAATTTGCACGTATTTTAAGATATTTATTGCACTTTAAGTTATGCGTCGCTTTTAATTTTGCACCGCATGTGTATGCGCGAATGACGCATGTGACTGCGAAAAGCCGCATTTGCATTTTAACGCCGGTCGATTAGATTGGGTTTAGAAAATAACCACATGTGTTTATTTTGTCACGCATTTGATAATTGTGATACGCATTTGTTGTTTTAAGATGCATTTGTTTATTTTGATACACAAAAGTATCGGTAAATACGCATTTGTTGTTTTAAGACGCATTTGCATGTTTAGCGACGCATTGGAATATTTAGACACGCATTTGTCATTTTGATACGCAAATGTCATTTTTACGATGCATGTGATGAATATTAACCGCATTTTATGAATAATGACGCATATATAATTTGTGAACCGCATTTGTGGAAAAGCGACGCATGTGTAAAAAAATGACGCATTTGCAAAATAACGACGCATTTGCATTTTATGTTAAAACAGTCATTTTTCACTAGAATAGATGATTCAGGCTGACATGAGGCATGTTGATGCAGGTTGTATTTGACCCTATCTATACACGTGAGTCGAGACCCACGACGTTTCGATTCAGAGACAGCCTACGACCAGCCGAGCGACGGACTCTATGGCATTTGGGTTTGTTGCACGTGACCGATATGCCCCAGATTAGGGCAAATCGGGGATTGCTAACAGCACTATGTGAGTGGTGGCACTCAGAGACATCGTCGTTCCATCTTCCAACTGGAGAGGCTACAGTGACTCTAGAGGATGTTTATAGGATACTGAGACTGCTGATTAGAGGCACACGGGTAGTCTATGATACCCAGAGGGGTATAGCTGAGATGTGCAGATACTACCCCCACACTGACGTTAGACAGCTAGGGGTGGATGATTATGAGATTAGATGGCGGACATTGGCTCAGAGGTATAGACAGTTAGACTGTCTAGTAGCGACCTTGATAGGCGGTATAGTACTGCCTGACCGCCGAGGACATGGATTCCCTATGGGATGGGGGGAGATGTTAGTGGGCATGCTTGAGCGCCGAGTCGTATATGCTTGGGGTTCGTGTGTGCTAGGGATGTTATACTTCCACTTGCATGACATTGCCTATAGAGAGGCACAGTCTATGAGCTGCGGTACCACGCTTCTGATGGTTTGGGAGTGGGAGCATATCGCCATTTTCAGACCGCCTGTTACAGTTGATGTACCTCATGGAGCGCCATACGCCTTCCGTTATGCGGGGGCTACCACATAGCACCATATTGGGGACACAAGATATTTCAGACACGCGATAGATTTGATGCAAGAGTTCACATGGAGACCGTACCTGGGCTGCGAGGTATGGTCAGATGAGGATGAGCACCTGCCATATTGTAGACAGACACAGTATCTAGTGGGACGGACAGTGTCCCATATGCACATTATAGAGCGGCAATTGCCGGACCGAGTCCTGAGACAGTATGGAGAGGTACAGGATGTACCTCGAGGGAGAGTAGAGTTTGCTCGGTCTTCGCGAGAGGTCCTATTATGGGGGCCAGAGATTCCAGTCGCCACTGCAGAGGCAGATATTGATGGATTACAGGCACAGCCATGGGGATGGAGGGGTGGACCAGCAGATCCAGGGACGACCCCAGCTTATGATCAGTGGTGGGCATTGCACAGGCCGATTCCCTTGACAGATCCAGGGCAGCCAGCACCGGTAGAGCGACGTGGTACAGGTCCCAGAGGCAGACGAGGCAGAGGAGGTGGTCGAGGAGGCAGAGGTGGCCGAGGTGATGGTGGGGATGATGGTAGAGGTGGCCGATGTGGAGGTAGGAGAGGGAGGCGTGGTCGACGGGGACGAGGACCAGCCTTGTCACTGATCCGAGAGGAGAGAGGAGGAGAGGAGGATGTGGCCATGCTAGATGTGGCCAGAGGTGGCGAGGAGGAGCAGCTGGCAGAGGCAGTTATCCCAGACATCCCTGACATCCCAGCAGAGGCAGAGGTAGGTGCCGAGGAGGCCGTTGGAGAGGAGGCAGTTGGTGAGGAGGCAGTGGGAGAGGAGGCAGAGATCGATGCCCTTGGATTGCTAGGTGCCTACCAGGAGGATGATGAGGAGGAGGATGATCATGAGAGAGAGATCAGGGATCAGATCCTAGAGGAGATGGACGAGGAGGATGGGCGAGATAGGGTCCGTCAGGATGAGACAGAGGCAGAGGTGCCCGACACTGATATATTACGAGCCCAGGTTGCCTCCTTGGAGGAGCAGATGAGGGTGTTGATGGCTAAGAGAGATGCCTACAGGGTGGAGAGAGACAGAGCCTTGATGGAGAGGGATCAGGCAGTAGCCCGGTGGCAGGAGACGGAGCAAAGATTCACAGAGCTCAGGTCATTATGTACAGGACCATCAGCACCATTTGCCAGAGAGTTGGTCAGAGCCGGCGAGAGGGAGAGATACTACCGAGACTTGTATGAGGCAGAGGTTCCCCTAGAGAGACGGGCTTCTAGTTTCTCAGCAGCACAGAGTAGTAGGTCCCAGACCAGGACCCACACATGGACAGTGAGCACAGAGGGAGTGGATAAGCCACGTAGAGCAAGGCCCTATGACAGACCTCCCACAGCTCCGAGATCAGCCGGTTCTCAGCATCAGTCTCCCACACACTCCCGACATGATGGCAGTGGCAGTTCAGGATAGAGATACAGTTTTGAGGTCCATTTGAGACATTGTATTTTGATCCGATAGCCTGCGGGCTTCCATGTATTTATGATACATTATGACATTGTGATGTGACACATATGAGCGATATATATATATGATTTTGGCGGCGATTCTCATGATATGCATTTGTATTTATTGATTATGTAGTCTTGATTTATACATGTGATGTTTATATGATATGCTTATGTGATGGATGATTGTATGATTTGTATGATTCTATATGATTATGAGATGCAATGTGATGTTATATGTATGATGTTTTTAATGATTATTTGTCTATTATGCCATGATAATCTAAATGTGAAATATGCCTATATGTATGTATGTTTCTAACATGTATGTGGATGCAGGATGATGTACACCGTTTTGTGTCACAGGACGTCGTCATAATGCAAGAAAGAAGAACTGTTAATGCGGAAAGAAAGATCGACACAGAAGGAGAAGACAAAAGATAGATGTTAGTGTTAGGAATCTTCGATATTTTACCATATCACAAAAGGTATTGCACTTTATCATCATTGGGCGGGACTAATACAAATGGAGACAAACACCAGGATATGACATAAATCAAGGTATGCAAGGTCATCCACTTGCTAATAATAGACAGTCGCAGACAAGGATTGTCATTAACTCATAATAAAGGCACAAGTTGCCCCAGTCTTTTTGTCAGGACAAACCACAGACAGCAATCGAAAGAAAAAGACGGGTCATGAGACGTCATCGCTCCTCTAAATCCTTCATGGGACATCCTTGAGGAAACTAGTAACATGGCTCAAAATCAAATTGAAAAGACAATCGACAGACAGCAGTCAAAGAAAATAGAATTCCGATACATCGTTGCTTCTCTAAATCCTTCATGGGACATCCTTGAGAAAGCTAGTAACATGAATCCTAGTCATCAATTCAAGATAAATGATAAGATAAATAAGCCATAAAGTCAAAAAGCCAGTAAAATGTTTTCCAAGACATGGTTTGTTTGTTTGATTTGTTTGATTGATAGAGCCGGATTGCAGGAGATACACATACTGGATAAGACTTTGAGTCTGGTTTCGATGTTATGACTATCTGTATAAGGCATGACAAAGCCTGGTTTCAGAAAGACATGTATCGTATAAGACGTTGAGTCAGATGCCGTTGATGTGATAACCTGTGTAAGGCTATGTTTGACCTTGTCAATTATGCAAGAAGGACTCATCCTGAATAAGCCATAGGTTGATTGTTTTGATAACGTCTGTTTCGAAGGACACATCCTGTAGCAGACTTTAGGTTGATCTGTTTGAATTGTTTTGTTTGGCGAGTTGTTTGATATGACTCAGAGACATTGCTGACTTGTTGACCAGAGTAATGCATGACTTTATATGACGTGTAGACAATTAATTATGTGTGATGACAAACCCTAAAGGATTAACCTAGTGCGGCCTCGGGGGTTCATCGTGTGATGGCCTTGCCTACGTTGTACACGCAGAGACCTCGTAGTTCGACTTGACTGTGACCGACAAGACTGACTACAAATAGAAGACGTGTGTGAAAGTGAATGTGACAAACCCTAATGGACTGACCTAGTGCGGCCTCAGGGGCCCATCGATTGATGGCCTTGCCTACGTTGTACACGCAGAGACCTCGTAGTTCGACACGACCAATGACCTTGTCATATAGACATGTGGATTGACTCATGAATTTATACAGACAAACCTAAACTGATTGACCTAATGCCTCAGGGGCACATCGGCAGATGGCCTTGCTTACGTCCAGTCGCAGAGGCAACGTAGTTCGACAAACGACAAAGACTGACAAACGCGACTGACTCTGACTCTATTTTTGGATTTTTGAAATGTTTTGATTTTTTTGTCTTTTTGAAGTTTTCTGATGTTTTTGTGTTTTCTCAGGTCATTTTGCGATGTTCGTGGATTTTCCATGATGTTTCGTCTTCCACATAGCCAATGTAAGAACCAAAATGTCGCACGTCAAGTGTTTGCCCCCAGTCGAGTATAAGACCAATTGATTATGAATAGGGTAAAATAGGGGATATGAAATACTCTCGATGTCAATCGTTCCAGGCTATGGAAAAGACTACCACTTATTAGGGATGATATATACAAGTTATGGACACAAAAGGTAAGGGATATGTACAGGATAGTGGACTATGTACACGGATGTGGGCTATATACACGGTAGAGACTATGTACAGGGAAGTGGGCTATATACATGGTAGGGACGATGTTCAAATAAGTGGTGTATGTACCAGATAGATTAGAATAATAGTAGACAAAGGAGTAGAGTTGAGTACACATGGTGCCTGTTTGCTAGGTTTTCACCATGGTACCTATCCAAGGCACCACCGAAATGATTTTCACCGTTGGACGAATGATTTGTCTTTACTATTTTCCATATTAACTAATTTTTTTGGTGTTAGCAAGATGCCTGTTTGCCAGGTTTTCACCTTGATAACAATTTTTTCAGGTTTTTTGATTTTTTTGTATTTTTTGCTAAATAAGACAAAGGCTCCCAGAAGCTATGCGTAGAACTTCTTCAGATGCATACTATTGATTGGTGAGGACAATGGTTCCCCTTCAGGAGTAGAGAGTTGGTACGCTCCTGATCCAAAAGCTTCTGTAACAACATAAGGTCCCAACCAATTAGGTTCAAATTTTCCTGGTTTGTCTCTTTCTGCTTGATTCTTTTGGGTTCTCCATTAAAACCAGGTCACCAATGTCAAAGTTCTTGTTCAAAACCCTCCTGTTATAGCTACGATGAAGGCGATTCTGGTATGCTTGAAGATGGTCCGCCTTCTGTCATTGCTCATCTAAAAATTCTAGCTCATGGAGTCTCGACACTCGTACTCTTTCATCATCAATGTGGCCTTTCAGGGATACCCTTAGGAAGGAATCTCGACCTCAATAGGTAAAATGGCTCGATCCAAAAGACAAGTGAATATGGGGTAGCACCGGGGAGTACGGATACTTGCAATGATAAGCCCATAAGGCGATTAAGCCGTGAATGCCGCCACGACCAGCATCATTGACGCCTTCCGAGGATTCTAATGATGGTCTTGTTAGATGCCTCTCTTGGCCATTACCTTGTGGGTAGTATGGGATGAAAAGTGATGTTGGATATGAAATTCACACGTGGCAGACTTCTTGGTTCTTAAATGGGCGGCCATTGTCAGTGATTATGGATCGAGGGACACCATACCGACAGATGATATAGCTTTAAGATAAATCTAGAAATCTGGTGCCGGTAATGTATGTCATAGAATGGCTTCAATACACTTCGTAAAGTACTCAAGTGGCGCGATAATGAACTTGTGTCCATTAGATGATGTGGGGTGGATCTTACCTATGAGGTCGAGTCCCCATTGGGCAAGGGCCATGGTGACGGATAGGACTGAGCTCCTGTGCTGGGGCATGTATCAAATCTCCATGAACTTGGCATTGGCGACATTTTGTTACAAAGACATATGAGTCTTTTCCATAGTAGGCCAATAATAACCCAGTCTCATAATCTTTTTGGCCAAGGTAGGACCGCTAGAATGGGAACCACATATACCCTCATGCACCCCACGCAAGGTTGCTTGTGCTTCAGTAGAATCAAGACATCTCAGTAAGGTATTGTCTAAAGCGCGTCTATATAGGGTGTCTCCGATGATGGTATATTTGGCTGACTTGTGGAGGAATGTTCTACATTGGTTATTGGATAGGCCAATGGGTATGACTTCAACATGAAGGTAATCATAGATTTCTTTGTACCATGGGGAATCGGGACCAACGATGTCACACACCATTTCAGAATCTGGGATATCGTAGGCTGGGATCAAAAGTTGTTCTACCAAGAACTCAAACTTAGGCACATTGTTAGGAATGTCAAGAAGTGATGCAATTGTAGCCATAGCGTCTGCTGCCCTATTTAAAACATGAGGTATTTGATGAAATTTGACTTTGTCAAAGTACTCTTTAAAACTATCTGCCATGCGCTTGTATGGAGTAAGCTTCTCATCCTTAGTCTCATAATCATCATTTACCTGCCTAATTACTAGTTGAGAATCACCATAAACCTGCAAGACCTTAATTTTTCACTTGACCGCCATGCGTAACCCTATCACTAGAGCTTCATACTCTGCCATGTTGTTAGTGCATGGGAATGCAATCCTGAATGACTTAGGGATGGAATCACCATGTGGTGTGATAAACAATATCCCAGCCCCTGAACCATGATTTGTATGTGAACCGTCAAAGTACAGTTTCCATGTTATGTTTGTGTCAAATGTGAATATGAACTCATCAGGAAAGTCTGCAACTAATGGGTGATCTTCCTGTATGGGTGCATCAGCTAACTGATCAGCAATGACTTGTCCTTTAATAGCCTTTCTTTCTACATACTGTATATCATACTCACTAAGTATCATAACCCACTTGGCCAGTCGCCCTGTTAATGCTGCCTTGCTAAGAAGATATTTCAGAGGGTCTATTTTAGCAACCAGCATTGTTTGATGGTTTAACATGTAGTGCCTCAGTTTTTGGGTAGCGAATACTACTGCAAGACAGGCACGTTCAATGTTACTATAGTTGAGCTCATAACCAAGCAAAGTCCAGCTGATATAATAGACTGCCCTTTCATGACCTTCATCGTCATTCTGTGCAAGCAATGCTCCGAGTGATGAATGGGTTGTTGTGATATAAATAATTAATGGTCTCCCTTCAACAGGTGGCATTAAGACAGGTGGTGTAAGTAAATATTCTTTAATCAGTTAAAAAGCCTCCTCGCACCTAGGTGTCCATGCAAAGGGTACTCCTTTCTTAAGTAGATGTTGAAAAGGGTGTGTCTTGTCTGCTAATTGCACTATAAATATTTTGATAGATTGCAACCTTCCCTATAATGTCCTTAGTTGACTGAGATTGTTGGGTGGTGGCATGTCCATCATTGCTTTTACCTTAGCAGGATCTACTTCAATGCCTCGTCTAGAAATGATATAACCTAACAGCTTTCCTGACTTGACTCCAAACACACATTTCTTTGGATTGAGTCTCACATTATACTTCTCCAGCCTCTTAAATACCTTGTCTAAAACTTGTAAATGTTCTGCCCTTGTCTTGGATTTGACAATAAGGTCATCGACATAATCCTCCATACAAGTGTGTACTAAATCATGAAAGATAGTAGTCATGGCACGTTGATAGGTTGCTCCTGCATTCTTGAGTCCGAAGGGCATAACATTCCAGCAATACGTTCCCCAAGGACAAGTGAAGGCTGTCTTAGGTTGATCTTCAGTGGCTATTCTGATCTGGTTATACCCTGAGAATCCATCCATAAGGGACAACATCTCATATCTTGTTGTCATGTCAACTATCATGTCTATATTAGGCAAAGGGAAGTCATCCTTAGGACAAGCTTTGTTGATATCTCTAAAATCAGTGCAGATGCGGATGCCCCCAGCTGGTTTGGTAACTAGTACAAGCTTGGAAATCCAATCTGCATAGTCAATAGGTCCGATGAAACCAACGTCCAAGAGTTTCTTGAGTTCTGCCTTGACTAATAAAGCAATTTGTGGATGCATTTTCTCAACTTCGCCTCGGGTTTGACACGGTTGTAAAGGAAAGTGATGTAGAACAAGTTCGGATCTAACCCGGCATGTCGGCATATGACCAAGCAAAATTTATCTGCCTCTATTCAAAGAAGTCATGGAACTCTGATTTCTCTTGTGTTGTTAATGACACTGCCAAATAAATCAATCGAGGATTCTCTTTTGTGCCTATGTTGACTTCTACTGATTCCTCAACGAGCATGGGTGACTTTTCCTGTGCAATGGGGAGAATGTTCAAACCTCCATCCTTAGGCGCCTCAGAGAGGTTTTCACCTTCGGATGCATCCTTTCTTTTTACTTTTTCATTGTCTAGAGGTGCCTTTTGGTTTTCACCTAGAGACTCATCCTTTTTATCTTGTTGATTCTTTTTCTCAATTTTGCGACTGGAGGGTTGAACAGATTCCCCAAAATATGCTTTATTGTCCAAGTCAATGGTAAAACCAGCTTTATGATCTCCATTAGGTATGCCTTCACGTAATCCCAGGAACTCAACAATTGCTTCGTCATTCTCAAAAGTGTCTAAAACGGGTGTATCTTGTTGATCCCAATCTATGAGTTGGGGATAAACTAAGGGCATGTCATCGTCGGAGTTATCAAAGTCTAATGGGGTTAAGGTAAAGATTGAATTATTCATGTGATTACAAAAGTCCTGTACCAAGTCTGTTTTGCTCTTGGGTTTAGGTCTAGGTGGATGAATAGGTGGGCCTAATGCCAAGGTTTGACAATTGGAAACATGTGGCTGAGGTTGCCAATAGGTACGATCAAGTGATTCCCAATAGTAGTGTTTAAACCACTCCTCTTTTGTCATTTTCTTTGGTGGACAGGAATTTAAAGGATTGGGTGAGGAACTTAACATCAAGTCAAGTTCTCCAAACAACTTGTCAAGGTCCATGGAAGAAGTAGAGGATAAGGAGTCCCACTCATAATCGTTAGAATCGGGGGAGCCACAATGATGTTGGTCTACAGGTTCGTGAGATGTCTTGGTATCTTCTGAAGCACGTACTTCCTCAAGTAAGGGTAATGGAGTACTAGGAATGCCAATCTGGATCGGTTGAAACCCTAGCCCTACTCCTTTTGGCCATTGAGAAACAAATATTGGTTCCACTCTGCCATCTTGGTTTAAACCTAAACCACTTTGTCCGTCATATCCTTTGCTTTGCATGATTTTGAAACCATTTCCATATAGACTTGTAGGAATATGAGCAAGTAAAAGGGATTCTTGATTATCTTCCTTGTATAGCCAGGAAGTGACATCTTCTGTATCTACAGCCTCTTTGCTTAATTCACCCCATTTAGTGAAAGTTGTTGTGGGGGGAACATGTATAGTGATCATAGATTGTCCCCTACCTGCTATAGGTAAACCATATGACTTAGGAGGAACCAAATGGCTAACACAATAAGAAGTCTTCATGTAATACTCTCCACAACCCTTGTCTTGGATCTCGACCCTAGGAGTGGTAGGAAGTGAGGGTGAAACAGATGTTCGAGTGAGTGTGGACGGGTCAACATAAGAAGATGGTTCAGATGGTGAGGCCTCTTGGTTGACTGGCACTTGACATTGAGGGATCTCCTTTAGATTGGTGCAATACTGGAAAGGATCGGGATCACCATCTATAGTTATTTCAGTGCCATTGTAAGGGAATTTAAGACACTGATGATATGTGGAAGGGACCGCCTTCATGGCATGAATCCATGGTCTACCTAGCAGAAGGTTATAAGGGAGGGTGAGATCCAAGACCTGGAACTTTGTCTCCATTACCGCAGGACCAATTCTGATAGGAAGTGTTACCACCCCCTTTGATTTGCGTTCTTCATCATCATAAGCCTTAATGACAATACTCTTAGTGGTGTCCACGCATGCTTCTGAGATACCTAATGCCTTAATTAGTTTTAAAGTGCATAGATTTAACCCTGCTCCTCCGTCTACCAAAACTCGTCTAACCTTGGTGTCATCGACAAGGACTTCTAGATGTAAAGGGTCATTATGGTTCGTCTTATCTGCGGCATAGTCTTGTTCAGAAAATGTGGCATGATGATTATTGGTCAAGTAGCCCACCATTTCCTGGAAACGATTGACATCAAGGTCATTAGGGACCGTGGTGTTCTGTAAAGCCTTATCAAGGATAGACCGATGCTCAGGAGAGATACGCAACAATTCCAAGATTGAGATTTGGGCTGGGGTCTTCCCCAACTGATCAAGTAGGTTATATTGTAACTTGGAAGGTTGAGGTGTTTGCTGTGATGGAGGGCCTGGGATAGTAAACTTAGTACGACGAGTATTGACTGCACACTCAGGATTAGCATTGATATTAATGGTATTGATGTTTTGATCAGCGGCGCGAAGGCAATGAATGATTTTTCCACTATCATAATCATGTTTGATACTCGCATAATTGGCGGACATATTGGTCTTAGTACTCGAGCTGGGGACAGTTCCTTTCCCATGGTCATGTAGTGGGTCTGAGAAGACTTGATGGTCAGTGTTAGATGTCTTTTGTTTTTGTCCACTAACCTCAATAATTCTCTTATCAACAAGATCCTGTATGATATTCTTCAGTTGTCGACAGTTTTGTAGGTTATGCCCCTTTGTCCTATGATAATCACAGAAGGCATTGTCATCCCACCAAGTTGGTTTAAACTGTCCTGGATCGTATTGTCTTGGTTCCTGCAGCTGTATGAGGTTGTGTTGTAACAATTGTTTGAACACCGACTCAATGGGTTCCCCTAAGGGAGTGAACTCACGTTTCTGGAATCTCCTTGGTTGTGGACGTTGAGTATTTGAGACCGTGTTAGGAGGTTGATTGACAGCATTAAGCATGTTGGCAAAAGTATGAGGTCCTTGTAATGTGAGGAGGGGTCTTGCTTGTAATGTTTTAGCATCCACCACCCCATCATTGGTGACATTTTTGTTGCGAGACCAGAATCTGTTTCTGTCAGTGGGGGTGTTTTGTACGATTGGGTTTCTATTTGATGTTGTCATTTTGATTTCACCCTTTTCAATGAGGTCCTTCTCTATTATCACCCCTTTTTCTACTAGTTCTGAAAAAGATATGCAACAATGTACCCTTAAGTTACTCCTGAGTTTTGGATGAAGGTTTTCTTGAAACATGGTAACCTTTTGTTTTTCAGGTATCTCGACAGGACACCTACTTGCAATAGTTCTCCAACGTTGGAAGAAAGCAATGAATTTTTCACCTTCGTCTTGTGTTGTGTGGCACAAGGTTGCTATATTTATCTCATGGTCAATGTGGAAGGAGAATTGCTCCACAAATTTCTTGACTAGTTCGCCCCAAGATCTAATGCCAGAATCTAAACCTGAAAACCATTCTAGTGCCACTCCTACAAGACTTCGTGGAAATAGCCTCATAAGATACGTGGGATCGTAAGCGACATCTATGCATATGGTAGAAAATTCCCTGATATGTTCTACTGGATTGCGTTTGCCATTGTACTTAGGAAGATTCGGTATGACATATCCGTGAGGGAAAGGTGTCATGTACAATGATCTATCAAAAGGGAATGGGCATATGTCCTTTGGTGAAAATGATTTCTTAGTTGAGACCGACATGTTATCCATTTGCGTTTGTAATGCGTGCATTTGTGTTTGCAGGACGTCAACTTGGGTCAAAGATGTGCTAGGAGGATTATGCGGATCCATGTATGTATTCTGAAATCCAAAGTCTCGTGATGGGTTTTGATTGAACGTTGGCATCTGAGGTGGATTTGGATTCGGAATATTGGTAAATGTATTCTGGTCTGGTATCTGCATAAATCGGTGTTGACCTGGGTTCTGTGTAAACGGATTTTGAGTACCACTCTGTGACAAGGGATTATGATTCAGAATCGGTGTGAATTGGTTTTGACTTGGAATCTGTGTGGACGGATTCTGACTACCAATCTGTGCAAAGGGATTCTGATTCGGAACCGATGTAAATTGGTTTTGGCGTGGAATCTGTATGGACGGATTCTGATTACCAATCTGTGAAAAGGGATTCTGATTCGGAACCGATGTAAGTGGATTTTGTGTACCAGTTTGGGAGAGTAAATTTTGACTCGAAAACTGTGTGAATGGATTCTGATTGCCATATTGGAAGGAGGGAATGCCCCCTGTTTGTGTAATACGCGGTATAGTACTAGTGACTTGAGCACTAGGTATGGCAATTGACTGTGGTATGGTACTTGTGATACTAGCATTAGGTATAACCGTTGACTGTAAACTTGTGGCACCGACATAAGGTGTGGAGGCTAAGGTTTTAGACCTTTTATTCCCAACAAGAGGACCGAAGGGAGTAGATGATGAAGCCCCTGTAGTGAAATTAAATCCTGACGTCATGCTAGGTGTACCAAATGGGGATGTATGGACTGTCGTACTCTGTGTAGACGTGCTAGATGGCATAGTCGTGCTGACCTGACGTATAGTAGTACTAGCAGAAGTGGTATTTGTCCCTTGTGTAGGTTGAGTTTGTAAGGTGCTAATGTCAAATCCTGGAGGTAAGGTAGCACCTTCAGTTAGCAATTTGCCTAAAAACCGTTGACGATCATTTGCTAGGTACTCATCTACAAAAGAGGCAAACTCAAGGTCCTGTGCGGCAGCCTCTATGTCCTCTACTACAATGTGTCCTTGAGTGTTTCTAGTGGTGAATTTGTCTAATAAAGTCTTATGAGGTCTTGAAGAAAATGGATTGATGAACTCGTTTGGGTTCGACATGTTTTCTCTCTCTCTTCTCTTAGACCTAGTTTCAACCATGTAAGACAAGCTCAATATGCGGGAAATGCAAGACTATATCTAGAAACTGTATGACTCTATTCTATGTTTTTGGGGTTTTTTTTTTTTATGCAAATAATGAATGTTCTAGGATGACACTAGTCTAGACTCTAAAGATGCAAAATCTAAGCAAGACCCTAAAGTGATCAACTCTTTAAACCCAAGATGAAGGGACCAACTGCCTAAAGTCAAACCAAGGTGTCAATTTAGTTAAGTCAAGGAACCACTGTAGGACGAAGATCAAAGACAAGCTGAGTTTCCTAACTAGACTGATGAGCTAGGATGACTCTCTGTAGGACAAAGTTATAAGATGATAAGACTAGGTTCAATGATAGATTTTGTTGACACTATGACCTTTCTAGAGTATAGATGGTGGACTACTCCTAAAGTTTGTAAAAGTGACCTTTCTAGAAGTCTAATGCAAGCTGATATATACCCTAAGATGAAGGTAAACTTTAACTGAAGACAACTATGGTAATGACTAAATGAACCTAAAGGATGCAAAATTGAGCAAATCGTTTCAGGTTTCTGTTTCAAAGACTGTTTGTGTGAAGACCACTGAAACTGGTATAACCATGTTGACTGGACAGTGACTGTAAATTTTGGTTTTCTGGTAATCAGACAGATGCGTCGTTTAATTTTCAGTTGCGGCTCAAAATTAATAGTTGCGGTTCAAACTGACAGATGCGACTCAGAATATACCAGATGCGACTCAAATTTATAGTTGCAACTCAAAATATAACGCATGCGGTTTCCCGAAAGCAGATGCAAGCCAAACTGACAGATGCGACTCAAGATTAACAGATGCGACTCGGGATTCACAGTTGTGACTCAAAAATAATAGATGCGACTCTAAAAATCAGATGCGTGTTTCTGGTGAACAGTTGCGACTCTCTGTGAATTTTCAGTGACATGAAATTTAAACTGACTCCGTTTTCCGTGATCAAATTCTGACAATCAAAGAAAATCGTAAGACAAAGTGTTTTCAGTTTCAATTTTGGACTCAAAGAATGTTTAAAGTGATAACAGACAAGCACATCCTAATAGGCCAAAGGCCTAGGGTTTGTATACTTGGTATAGCCCACCTATTATACCCCGGATTGGTGATGAACACCTTTCCTTCTTGAGAGCGATAGCTTAGAATTTTGTGGCATTGGCCTCCACTCCGCCATTAACGCCTTTTGAGCACACCAATTCTTGAATTTCTGGGCAATGACCTCCCAAGAACTCAAGTATTCTACTAAGGGGATCGGGTGAGTGAGTATCTTCGCATGATACTGCACTGCGACCGACATACCAAGCAACGCCACAAATAGGTTGGTCTCTACAACAAAGGGTATTTAATTGGCATTCCGTCAGTGGGGTGTATCCATACGCGAGTCCCTTCGATCCATCTCAAGAAATCCACACTGCGGATTCTGGGGTTTCCCCAAGAACCCACTTCTTTATATACCACCGAAGTCCCTCTAAGTCCGGTGCTACCGGCCTCGAGTCATCCCTCGGGTGAAAGTACTTTTCCACCGCATCGTGCCCAAGTTCTAGAGTTGGTAACCATTTCTCTTACACCCGTGATTGCACGGATGCTAAGGGGAGAGGATACTTCGATATACCAAATCGTAAGGGTAACCAGACTTGTGCTTTCGCACCAAACACAGTAGACACTTGTTAATTTTAACCAAATGAAAGATTTGCTACGCTACCAAACAATCTGTTTCAACATTTAACTAGGGTCTTCGACAAGCGTCCTGCAGAAGATATCATTAGTAATTTTCAATTTTGTCTTCGTCAATCATCCTGCAAAAGCTTGTTAACTCCAAATGGCCACACGCTGAAAATCAAATATCAGTAACACGAAAATCAATTGAAAATTCCAAATTGCCGAAAGCAGAAATAAAATTTTTACCAGTCAATTGCGTCGTTTCGTTACCAGTCAGATGCGTCGTTTATTTTTCAGTTGCGGCTCGGGATACCAGTTGCGGTTTAGGAATTGTCAGATGTGTCATTTATCTGTCAGATGCGGTTCATAAAACCAATTGCGGTGCAGAAACTTCACATGCGTCGTTCCGTACGAAAATCTGCAAAAATGAAAATTAAAAGATCTACGGATTCGCGAAGATGGTGTCTTCACGTCGGGTTCACCAAAATGTAATGCCTGAAAATGAAACAAGCTTTTGCACAATAGACAACAAGGAATATTAGTAGATTAAAAGCACACATGCAATACAATACTAGATCTAGAATGCAAATTCATACGTTAAGCAACAAAGAACATGGGAAAGTAAAAACGTAATTAAAACTAGAACAATCTCACCAATTCCAAACGTATTTCCATGATTCATCTCGATTGCCCTTCTCCATTTTGCTTGTGTAGTATAATTGCCCTCAGATTTTCAAGTTCGTGCAAGTATAGCCTAAGATAGTGATTAGCAAAATATCGAAGATTCAAGATAAAGGTGCTCTCAAAAGTCATAAGATTTCGCGAGAGAGATTGGAATGAAGAATGACAAATCAATTTATAGAAAATTGATTATTCGAACGACAGGTCAAGATTGAAAGATCAACGACGATTGAGATTGACTGATTAGTCATGCATTCTGTTAACTGACAGTGATGACATGAGTGATTCGAATTAGAAATAGAATTAAAGATTAAATAAATGATTCAATCTTCAGTTCGGTATTCGAAAACATTAGAAATATCTTTGCATGACAAAGATAAAGATTGATTATAGCAACTCTCTGTTCGAACGCACGCACAACACTTAATTAATTAAATAATAATATTTAATTAATATGCATGTGCACGCAAATAAGTTAGAACTGGACGATTGAATGGTTAGACAAGGAGATTACTCGAGAATGCCACTCAGACATCAAATGAATAGTTAACTGAACGATTAAAATAGATGTCGAGTTGAGTAAAAGTGAATACTTAGATAACTCACATAATTATCTAAAATATAGAAGAATGTGTTAAAATAGAATTTGAATTAAATAATTCATTTAATTCAAGAGACAATATTCGAAGGACAATTAAATAAATAATATTTATTTAACTAAGTGATGAAGGATTTAAACGAATAATTAAATAAATAAATGAATTTATTTAATTATAGTTGAAATATGATAAAGAATAAATTAAATAAGGATTTATTTAATTTAACAAGAAAGATAAGGTTAATTAGTAACATAATTAAATAAAAAGCGTTTATTTAATTAATCAGGTATAATAAAGAAAAGTGAATTAATTAAATAATTAATATTATTTAATTAATAGAAGAATTAATGTTAAGATGACTTAATTAAATAATTGACATTATTTAATTAATAGAAGAATTAATGTTAAGATGAATAATTAAATAATTGACATTATTTAATCATGACCATGAAGTATGAAGAATATGGAAGTCGCAGGCTTAAACCAGATTTCGGTGTCTACACCCAAACAACTCAAACTTCCAATAATCTCCCCCTTTGTCATTGATGGTAACATCGGTTCTGAAAAACCATCAATAAAAAAATCAACCAACAACAACTCTACAACAAGCAGCACTCCCCTTGACTGGGGCAACTCTTTACTCTTCATACTCTCTCTTTACTGATTTATTTTCTTGCAACATTGACTCTCTCCCCCCCTTTGTTCAAACAATACTTTTCCATACATTATAATCTCATGTTTTTTAAATTCTCTCTCCCCCTTTGACATCAATGGAAAATGGCCATAGACTCATCCAACTCTCTTCCTGTATTGAAATTTTTTTCTCTCCCTCTTTGACAACATTCAAAGGGCAACACCATCAACCAAATCTTCTTCACTCCATTGCACTTCACTTTTTTGCACTCTCCCCCTTAGGGGCATAAAATATGCTCCATCTGACTCCACCAACCAAAAATGCTACTACCTACTCCCCCTGAGAGGTAGCCTTCATCTGTCTAGAGAAAAAGAATGAATCTTGAATTGTTCCACTAGATTGATGCATAATCTTATGCATATAGTTGAAAGGAGGGACAATAACCCCTAACTTTTGTCGAAGATACTCAAATGCATCTTTAGGAAGAGCCTTTGCAAAGATATATGCAACCTTATCCTTAGTAGGCACATACTCTAGCTTCACCTCATTTTTTGCAACCTTCTCTCTTAGAAAGTGATACCAGATTAAGATATGCTTTGTTCTTGAATGCATCACCAAATTCTTTGATATATTGATAGCACTTGTATTAACACACAAGGTAGAAATAGGTTCATCATATGAAATTCCGATATCCTTCGACATCTGCTTCATCCACAACACCTATGTGCAACAAGATGTTGTTGCAATATACTATGCTTCTATAGTAGATAATGACACTAAGTCTTTCTTCTTACTCAGCCATGAAACCAATATGCTTCCAAGAAAGAAATCACCTCCACTTGTGCTTCTTCTATCATCCACACAACTTGCCCAATCTACATCAGTATAGGTACTTAAAGAAAAATCAATATCCTTTGGATACCATAGACCATAGTCTAGAGTGCCCTACAAATATCTAATTATCCTCTTCACTGCTACCACATGTGATTATCATTCAATTGACTAAAATGTAGACACCTTCTGCTCACTACAATCTGGGAGTCATAGGCATTAAATCTTGCACTTAGATCACCACACTAGATCACTTTCACATCTTTTGCATCACACACCCTTTTCCTTTAATCCACACAACAATTTTCCTTGTATTTATACCATCCTTGACTTAAAACAATCTCAATTAGGTCAGCTTAAGGAAATGTATGCACCTCAACTATGCAACATCAAATAGGTTGACACTAAACACTTTCAAGGTATAAATAAGTGAAGGTAGACTATGCCACAACTTAACTGGGACCCAAATCTACACTGACATGCTTCTCAACACTTCCACAAACAACAATTCATCCTCCACAATTAGCACTAGCATGCCAGATCGGCCAAATCTGCACTAACACTAACAAGTGACTCCAAACACACCTCTCTAGGTCTAGACACATCTTGCGGACCACACAACAACACTTCACAACATCTTAAAATATTCCACATCATCAAAATATTCAACGCTACTATTACAACCACCTGAAACTTAAGAACACCTTTATTTTGTGCAACCAAACATAATGGCACAAACATACAACAGACCAAACAACCTTGTGGAACACCACAACACCTAAAACTTAAAGATAAGGTAGATACAAAATATATAAGCACGTTCCCAGATACACAAGACAAGAACCTTCACTGTAGAGAAATGTAGAGCAATCTTATTTCTCCCAAATGCCCTGTTTCACTAGACAGACATACTGTCAAACACATATTCCACTACAATATGATCTAGAACCTGAAACTCTAGATATAGAACCTCTAAACACCTCTAATCATCATATCCAAACCATTCAAGCATATCTTCAACCATGAAGAAATACAGAGCAAAATACTGAACACCACTCTATCACACTGAACTCTCTTTTATTCAAATTTTCTCAAAAGCACTTGGAAACCAAGTGAACCAATTGCATTAACAAAACTACTAACATCTCTTCAACACATCTACAACATATCTAACATCAATCTCATCAACTATAGCACATCTAAATATCTCTCCAAACACAACTTTTGTAAATACTAAAGTAAGGCATTAATGACAACACCAACAATATTGTGTTGACATCAATACCAACAACTCCAATGTTAGGGGTTGACATCATCAACAACAACCTCATTCCAACACTCTCTTCATTCAAGGGGTTGAAATCAATGACAACACCCAAACAACTCAAGTTTCTAACAATTATGTGGTTTTATTTTGATGAGTATGCATATGTATATCTGGATGAGTGTTTGATGATTATGCACATGTATATCTGGATGAGTATTTTATGATTATGTTGTATAACCCGTTCAAGAATTTTATGTGCTTCGGCTATTATGTATATGCACATGTACACTTGACATGTATATATAGGTACATGGAATTTTTCCACCTGACTTCATAGGTTTGAGTTATTCCCCAATGGTGGTTATATGGAAGATGTCACATTGGCCAATTTGTTAGCCTTGACCATCATACTCTATTCAAGTATGACTTACTATTATCTTACCCATGTTGGTCAGATTCGGTATGATTCTAGATACCATAACCCTATTGTGGAATCTTAGTGAAAGTGTGTGTGTTGATTTATTTAAATTCCAATTTTTCACAAAATGAATTCAAGTTTATGCTTAAATGGATTTAATGGTTAAATTATATATTAAATGATGTTTTTGAATAGATTTAATTGATCAGATTGATTTTGGGAGAAATTGAGGGAGTTTTGAATTCCAAAATAGAAATATGAATTTTTTATGAGTTTCTCATTGGAGTTTTGAAATAGGTAAATAGGGGAAAAAGCTTTCTCTTTGATTTTTATGTTTTAATTTTGAGAAAACTGGCAGAGAGAAAATGTGTTGGAGCAATTTAGAGGTATGTTGATTGGGAGTGCATTTGGTATCAAAATTTGACAAGGTTGAATTCATTAGGATAGGATTCAAACGAGGATTGTGCTTGCTAGTTTTTGCGAGTCCTTGTTTTGCATGCTTGACAGGTTTTGTATTTCAAATTTTGGAGGGTATTGAGGTATTTTCATCATTTTTAATTCATTTGATCAATTTCCTTTTAATTTTTTTGTAGGAAAATGATTAAGGGAGTGTAGAATTCTACCAACTTACTTTATTTGGCAATTTATATGTTTAAATTTTTAGTTATATTTTATTTTTGTTTTTTGAAAATTTGAGGTTACCATGCCCAATTTTTTGGGAATGAGAAAATGTTTGTTTTATAGCTTAAGAGGGGTGTTGGGAATATTTTCCACCAAAGGGTATTTGTAGATTTTTAATTTTCAAATTTTTAAATTTTGATGAATTTTAATGGTGGATTTGAGAAATCTCATGGCTTTTGCATTGTGAAAATATCAAAAAAATTGAAAGTTTTGCATGAAAGTGAATGATTTTGGATGTTTTAAAAAGATGGAACTTCTTGAAACATGATAATATGCATTGTGGAAAAATGTTATTGAATTTGAAAAAATTTGGATTTTTACATTGGTTTTTATGCCACACTCATTGGAGGGTGTGTTGAGATTAGGGTCTAAGTGTTAAAGAGAGTGATGGGAGTGGATCCCAATGTGAACCCAACCCAAAGTGGCATGTAGGAAATCGTGGTGTGGTGAATTTCTTAATAATAAGTGATAATTAATGAAAATGGGGTAATAAACTAATCAAGTTAATGGTATCCCTCTCATGCCTTGAGTGCTCGTATAGGCTAAAGATGATCGAGGAAGACAAGCCACTTAAGGAGCGTAAAAATTGTAAGGTCAAGTATTCTTGTCTATATAAGAGGATACTTGGTTCCATGCTAAGCCCCATGTGAGTGTCTGTGATGACACTCTCTCTCTCTTGCTCTCTAATATTTAACCCTAGAGTAGTTGAGTAGAACCTAAAGAGATATTGTGAATTCCTCTATGTTGGTATTGGTATTATTACCTCATTGTATGCATTATATTCTCCATGTCTTGTGTGTGTATACCATTCTCCCCATGTGTATTGTGTGTGTGAGTGTTTCAACATTGTGAATATCTCCTAGGATAGTGAGGTGAGCCTATAGGTATCACATGGTTGGGTGGCATGAAACCACCATTGGGGATCGAAGGTTCGTGGATTGAGGAACAACATGACATCATGTAGTTTCAAGTTTAATTCATGAGGATAGATGTATATACTTCATTTATATTGTAAATTGATGATTTAGAACCTCTCATTGAAAGGGGTGTAAACTTTATAGTAGAAAAGAGTATTTTGATCATTTGTGTGTCTTGGGGTTGGTATCAAGCATGAATCATTATCCATTTTAATATCATGATATTTAAATGCTAAAAACACATAAAAATATTTCATTTGATGCTTAAAATGAATATAAGAGTCATACTTCATAGTTGGGCGGTTTGGTCCTACATCTAAGTAGTCCTGTCTTGCTCAAATTCAACCCAGATTGACCAAATTTTGGCTAAGTCTAGTTGGGAAGCTTGGTAGTAGGTGAGGTGGCTTGGTAGCTTGTTGGGGTGACCTAGTTTTGTGTTGGGTGGCCTTATCCCCATACAAAAACCATAATGTAAATCCTCTTAACCACTAATAGATAGAGGTTTCTAATCCTTGTGCCATTGTCAAATAATTTTTATGCCTTATACTTTTTCTATTCCAACCGTTTTGGTCACCTAAACCTTCAAAACCTAATCAAATTTTCTCCAACTTTGAACTTGATCTTTCCTTGTTTTTTTGGGACTTCGTTTGGGAGAGATTTGTAAATTAAAGTTGTTCACCATATTCTTAGGGTCCTATTAATACTTTTACCTAGTTCTCAAGTGTCGTCATTGAGGACTTATGTCATCTCCTACATCATTTTGAGTGCAACATTCTGAAAGGATCCAGTTGGAAAACCTAGGGTTGTGGGAGATTTTTATTATAGTCTTGGGAGGGATAGAGAAGGTTAGAAACCTTATTGGTTCATCTTGTAAGTGTTCCCAACATTCCTACTTAGTCAAGGATGTGTGGGGTGTTAGTCTTCCGCTTGTGTGACATCACGTTGCAACAAGTAGTCATGAGTAGACCTAGTGTGTCTTGTTGCATTAATGTTCTTAAGTAATTATATCTTGTTCTTCAAAAAAATTATTCCATGTATTTGAGCTAATGTTCTATGGGTTCCATGGTGGGTCATTACATATGTAATTACAAAAATATTTAATGCATGGGTACCTATTCAATGCCATCTATTTGGTGAAGAAACCTAGCATTCATGTGAGGAAGAAGCATATTGATGTGCAATATCACTTTGTTCATGACATGGTAGAGGATAAGAGGGTTCTAAGTGAGAAGGTGGATACATTAGAGAATTTTTTTGATGCCTAATGAAGTTTGTGAGAATGGAGAAGTTTAGATAGTGCAAGAATGTTATAGGGATGTTGTCACTTAGTAGCTAGTCTATTGTAACTAGGTTTGAACCTCTATGCAAAATGTAAAACAAGTGAGAGAATGTTGGGAATATGCATTACAACTTTTTTAAATAATATATAATTAGGCAATATTTTCCCAAGAGAACATTGGGGGGTCATAGTTAGTGAGAACATGGTTAATTAGACTCATTGAGTGAATGTATGTAATATTTTTTTAGGTTTTCTAAAAAAATATATTTGCAAAAGCTTTAAATGCTCGAGCTCAAATGGTGCAATCATTTTTTTTGTTTGGGGCATTAAATATTGATGGAAAAGTGGTTAGAATGCTTCTAGTAAGCTTAGCTCTCTCTTTTTTTCTTGCTTATAAATACAACACTTGGATAGGAGATTATTCACATCAACTTGTGCTTAATTCCCCCTTGAATCTAAACTTTGGATCTCTTGGAAGAGCTTGAAGCTTAGAAGTGTATTGTAATATTCTATGTTCTTGAATAATACATTAGCTTCAAAGCTTTAGAGGTTAAGTTTTCCCAAAAGAATTTTCCTACGGTAAATTGGTGTCTCATACTCTAGTATGTGTGCTCTATTGTGATCTATTATTCTTGATATTTATTTGTAGTGTCATTATTCAATAATGTTGTTGAAAATAACTAAATCAAATAACTTGTAACACTCTTCTTGTAAAATTAACTATAATTTATTTTTAAATATCTTTACATCATTTCATTATATCCTTTCAAAATTATATGTAGAACTTGATATAATCAATACATAATAATGGTAAATATTGATACTTTAACAAGAATCCTTATCAATCATTATGTGCATTCAAATAACTCGTCATTATCTCCTTGTTATATACATATCACCTCTATCATAAAAATCACATTATTAAAAATATGTTCCAAAAAAATAGTAAAAATAATAAATTAAAATCTTATTAAAAATTGTAGATTGGTGACACATAGGCAATATTTTTCAAATTGAAAGTTATTGTCTAAAATAAGACAATTCATTTAATTTTGAGGGTGTGCTTTCAAGTTAATGTAAACTATACTTTCCCACTCAAGTTCTCCCAAAAAATAATTGAAGAGAAGTGTATAAAACTTTATCTTATCTATTAGACTTTATTAAAAAGATCTCCACCGATTTATTAAATTATCATGGCTAAAATTATTCACCACCCTCTAATGATAGACTTTATGTGAATAATGCACATCTATCATGATGAATGCATGATTTTTTAATAATTGATTATTTTTCATTGGTATGGTTCAATAGATCTAACATATTAATTTTTATTTTTTTAAAATTATAAATACTTTATTCCTTATCATAATTATTCATAGATAGTTTTTTTATTTATATGAACGAATAATAAAATTTCAAATAGTTTAACCACTACTATTTAATATAAATAATATTTATTTCATCTTCACTTAAAATATAAGTATTTTGTACAATGTAAATATTATGATAGAAAATATCAATCATTTTAGTATTCTATTTTAGAAAGGATTGATAGTATCTTACATATCTTTCCACTAATGATCATAATGTACATGTAAATCAATTATTTTTCTTTAAAGTAACATCACATAATGTTTCTTATTATAAAATATGATGTGTTTTGTCTAATAATATTGTACCATTAAAGAAACATAAAAAGTAACATAATTCACCCTTACATCAAAAGTCAATCAACACTTTTTACCTATTTTTGTTGTAGAGTAAAAAATCACCTACTTTACAATTTCCACTCTATTGTGTGCACTTAATCTATCATCCACTCCTATAATGTGTTTTATGATGGGCTTAACCTATTTCTTAGACCTTTTTTCCTCATCAGGATGTCGAATTGAAGCTTCTACTTGATCATTTTGTGCTAAATACTTTTATTCCAATATTATCTCACCTTAATGCTAAACTTGATAAAAAGTTGAGAATAATGTCATAATTTTATGAAGGAAATGATCAACAAAATTACAAATTTTCAACTTGGGTTATCTAAAAGTGATTTTTATATTTTGAATTTTAAAATGATATAAACTAATAAAATGTAGAACTCTTAATTTAGTTTATATTAATATTTTATTTTCAACTTGGGTTATCTAAAAGTGATTTTTATATTTTGAATTTTAAAATGATATAAACTAATAAAATGTAGAACTCTTAATTAGTTTATATTAATTTTTATTTTTTTTTAAGTTAGATATATTTTTTTATAAAATTAAGAGAAATATTTTAATTACTATATATTTTTTAAAGTGAGGTCAACAGAACATAAAAAATATAGCAACTTTTTTCTTGCCTAGATAACTTGAAAATCTAGTATATGGAGAAAAAAGAATTGATATTTTTTTTAAGTCAAAATTACTCAAAATGTCATAGTTTTGATGAGACATCAAGTTTTGTCTAATTTTTTTATAGTTAAAAAAATTACACCCTCTTGAAAAGATTTATCTCCTCTAGTGTACCATATATTTAATAAAAAATTAAAACATGTTTTAATATTTATTCTAAATTTTTAACCAATTTTATGTTAGATTATAAAAATTTAATTGCAATAAATTCAAACAAAAATATTAAAAATAATCAATATGTATATGTATATGTATGTATGTGTGTGTGTATGTATGTATATATGTATGTATGTACATATGTTTTTTATTATAGGTAAAATAGATTTTGAAGGGACCCTGAAACCCTTTACAAATATATAAATATATATGTATATATGTGTATATATACATATATACATATAAATATATGTGTCTATATATACACATATACACATATATACATACATACATATATATATGTATACATGTATAAACATATATACATAAATACATATATACATATATGTATGTATATGTAGAAAAGGGGGATTCACTACCCCCAAGACTCTTAGGTCACAAAAGAGCCTAAGGGAGAGAACTGCCCTAAACTACCTCAAACTACCTAATAAGTTTAAAAGGAAGGGACAAGATGAAAAGGAAGGGAAAACATGACTTTTTTTTCCTTTTGCTTATGACGGATGTTTTTTTGAAATTAGGTGAGCCAACTGCAGAGGTCTCAAACTACAGATTGGACAACTCTTTGTCAGAGGATGATAGTGTGGGGGTCGGACTTCAACGCGTCACATTGGATTCTTAGAGAGGTGATGGTGTCCTATATAGACAGAGGGTCAAGTAGCATCCAAAAGCACACAAAGACTAACAACCCAAATTTTTTGGTTTTATAGTTTGACAAAAACATACAAAAAAGCAAAGTACAAGTACAAAGAAAGAAAAAGAATACCAACTTACTCAAGGTCTAGTTCTCTAGCTGGCTCAAAGCAATTGAATAGCACCTACACACAGTAAATAGAAAAATGTGGGGGTTGTGTTTTGAGGTTTGCCTCAGTCAAACTCTCATTTCAGTGTTCCCACCTCCACGGATAGCTAATAGACAAAAAAATGTAGAAAAGTGATAAAGAAGTAGATAGAATAGACACAAAAAAGTAGAGAGAAATGACAATCTAAATGCTATTGTACAAGTAAGATAATGCAAGTAAACAAATAGACACAATATCGCCTCCCTTTCTACGAGCACTCAAGGCTAATAGAGATAGGAGAAGAACAAGATCACCACGCAAATGAAGAAGAGCTTCAAGAACCTGCAATAACAATTGCACTAGAGCAAGGAGACGTAGAAATGAAGATCAAGAGAAAGAGAGTGAAGTATGAAGCAAGAGAGAGCTTGAGAATGAGATAGAATTGAGAGAGATATTGAGAGATTGAAAGAATTTGTCAAGAAAGTTTCAATAGAATGAAAAAAATGGAGTTCAAATGGGAAAATTGGAGGCAAATGGTCATTCACCACTATCAAGTTTCGGCAGGGGGATGTTATGCTTGCAGGTGATAGAGAATCATAACATCTTTACCATTTCCTAATGTGGGAATCTTGTCAGGATGTGGCACAAATTTTTGTATGGTGCATATGCATCCCCGACAAAAATTCCCTTCATTGATGCCAAAAAATAGGGACACATGGAAAAAGTTGAGCAAAAGCGACAAGTTTTTGCATTATCGGACTTGTAAGGCTAAAATGAGGGTAAATTAATGGGAAATTGTATGGGGTGCAAATTTACACCATTATAGTATATATGTATACACACACACATATATATGCATAGACAAATATATGTATATGTACAAAAAGGTATTCTTAGATTTTCATTAAAATACCCTCAGTTTTAGAAATTTGGAGTTGATATTAATTTTTTTATTGAATTTCCTTTGAAATGGGGGTTAGGCTGCCACATAGACAATTTTGAGCGAATTTTTTTGGTTAGAACTATTATTTCTAAAAAGGTTTCAATCAAAACCTTGCATGCAAATTAAATTTAGCTTGAATTTTTAAATTAGTTTCTGTTAATTTAATAGTTCAAGTTAAATAGTTTCATCTAAATATCTTTGTGTCACATAGTTGCCAAGTAGTTTTAGGTATAATTATTTTATCCAAAACTATTTAGGGTGAAAATATTTCACCTAAAATTATCTTGTTGACCCAAAGTGTGCTACAATTCTATACTTTCACCCTTGGCCTCCACCATGATAGACAAACTTTACCATGAAATTTTATTTCTAATTTCAAGTTATGTGTCAATAATTTATAAACATTTTATTTATTGTACACTATCATAGGGTATCAAGACATAATAACCCGACCACAATAACCCCATCATAATAACCCAAGGACAAAATAACCCAAGGTCATAATAACCCATGGACAAAATAACCCCTAGTCAAAATAACTCATGGACAAAATAACCCATGTAATTTATCAATTTTGTTTTCCTTTCTCTATATTCTTACAGGGATATTTTGTCCATGGGTTATTTTGACCACAGGTTATTTTGGCTTGCGTTATTATGACCCTGGGTTATTTTATCCTTGGATTATTGTGACCGGATTATTCTATCCAAGGTTATTTTGACCGGTTTATTATGTTATGTAACCCTATCATAATGGTATAATTACAAGTATGGTGTCTCTACCATATTTATTTAGAATCTATCCAAAATTTATTTCAAAACTCCTAAACTTCGTCATTCTAGTCTTCTTATTCTCTTATCAACATTCTTTAACATTCAATCTTTAAATTAGTGTTATTTTCCTTACCTCCTTTATCTTTGTGTAAAGCTAAGCACTCATTTGTATAAAACCCAATTGTTGTGTATTTATTAGATCAAGAATGAACATAGTTTCTTATAGTTTCTTAGTTGGATACACTTATAGATAAGACAAAATTATCTTTATTAATTTTATAGGAAAAGATTAATTGATACATTACTGACTTATAATAGGAAACCCTATTTAGAAGGTTTAAAACATTTGACAATTTGGTGAAAATGATGAATATTATTTTCTACTTCACTTTTCTTTTTATGATAAAAATAAAAAATATACAATTATTTATGTTCCATCTTACAATTTTGTTTTTTTTCATGATCAATATTCTTCTCCTTCATTTCCTCCTCTTTATGATGAAATTAAACATGATGATTTTTCTTCTTCTTTCCTTCTTTCTCCTAAAAATGATAAATAGATTTTGTTACATGATATTTATGATGCACACTTTTCTATGAATATGCATGTTATTTCTATTTTTTTATTTAATCCTCTTTCCCACACTTCTACACATGATTGAATTTATGGTCTTATTTTCTTGGATGCTCTTATTAGCTTTATAAAAGTTTGCTTGTTTTGTTGCCTCCATTATTTTATTTCCCTTAGGGTCATAGAAAACCCTCATTCCCTTTCTCTCCTTCTTTCTTTATGGATCAACTTATTAAACATTTCATTAAGGATCCTAATAACCAACTTATAGGTTAAAAAAAGAAAGGTCTCGTCTACACCAACTTCTCTCAACCATTCTACCTCTCTTGTTTTCCTTCCCAAAAGCACTATGCATGAGGATCCCTATATGCCTCCTTCTTGATATTTTATTTTATTTTGAGGTCTTTTTTTACCCCTTCCTTTCTTCTTCTATGTTATTTTCTCCCTTCCCATTTTCTTATCTCATTATCCTCCTATACGAGCTATGTGAAGCTCCTCCTAGAATTAACTTCCATGTAATAAGCCTATACGAGCTATGTGAAGCTCCTCCTAGAATTAACTTCCATGTAATAAGCCACACTTAGGACACTCAAATAAAACACAATAAATTTTCATTCCTACTTATTTACCAATTCTTGATCCCATTATACTTTCCACATCTTGCATTCCTTATAAGAAGCCTAAAGAGTATAATTTTGTGGAACAATTACAATCAACACAATAAAAGGATCCCTATTTGGCATCTCATTAGAACCCCTTACTATAGAGGCTTACTCAAATAGCCTTTGAAGTATATATATTTCGCCTAACACATGAACTACTAAATTGGCCTCTCTATTGGAATGTATCCACTAAGATGGTACACAAATTTATTTTCCTTTAAGTTACCTTTTCTATCCTTCATCTAGGATAAATTTCCACTTCTAGTTATTATTGGTTGTAAAATATACACATCAAATTATTATTGATGGACAATGGATCTCTTTTAAATGTTTGTAGCTTATTCTGGATCCATGTAGACACTTCCAACCTCTAGAAGTCTAAAGTAATTATAAAAGGATTTGATGATCACTAGTTTTTGTATCTCAAGAAAAATATTCTTCTTATTTATATTTGCATCATGACCCTTCCCATGTTATGTTGTATCATGCTAAGGATTTTATTCTATAATATTGTCTTGGGTAGATCATGGATTGATGTGATTAGGGTTTTTCCTTCAACTCTTCATCAACATTTTTTTTTTTTTTTGATATAGATTGATGAAAAATCCTTCCATTATTGTCAAGCCACTAATTTTGATATTCCTCTACATCTTCATGATTCCCCTTCTTGTTCCACTCTTTTAGATATATCAACTCCCTCTTTTTACTTATTCTCCTATGGTAGGATCTCCTCCATCTTCCTTTACTCTTACACATAATAATTATCCATTGAATTCTTCTATTCCATAGATATAATTTTGTTATTCCATCATCTTCTATTTATAATGCATGTGTTGGTGATGATTAGGGATCCTTATACTTTACCCCTTCCTTTTTGGGTTAATGTAAGGTTAATCCTCAATAGTTTTAAATTCTATATTTACATTTCAACCCTCACATGTTTTATTTAATTTTACATTTTTATCCTTATACTTTTTCTCCTATCAATGCATGAGATTATGATGATTCTATTGATTATTAACTTGAGGTCTCCCATCTTTCTCTCTTTTTCTCTACAAAAAAAATGTGGTCATATCTTATGAGTTATGACTAGACATGGATATAAAGGATAGATTATTGGCCTCCATGATGAAGGTATTAAAGTTATTATTGAACTAAACTATCACTTCATTATTGCTAGTCTAGGATACAAACCTCCTCATTCAACCAAGGTAACTAATTGTCATTTTATTGAGGTATAAATGGTATCTTTATAACATGGGTTCGCTCTTTGTATTCTGTATCCATAACTCATTGAGGATTATCTTCCTTCTCTTCCTCATTCCCTATGCAACTTCTATTATAAGGTCTTTACCAATTTTATTGGGTTATATAATGGTGCTCCTTTTCACCATGATCAAGGATTCTCATACCATTTTAATGAGCATGCTTGTCTTGGGGAATCCACCATGGTTACTTCTATTATAACTTGTTGAGAGGTCACCCATCCTAGTTCAACTCTATCTCAAGCATATTTAACCATGGATTTTTCCCCAACAACAAGCACACTTATTTTTCTACCCTATTTATAAAACCTTCAAAAATAATTATGGATTATGAACCATTATTTATAGAGCATCTTTGGTAAATAATTATGAATTATGTGATGTTTAATTTAATGTACCAAATTATCTAATGATTTATCAAGATTTAAAGTTACATAATATTTGGTTAAATCTCATTGACCCATATATTAAGAGTAATGGTTCACAAGAATCAATATCTCATCAACATTAATGGTCCATTTCGAAATTATTGCATCTATGTGATGCTCATAGGGGTGAAGTATCAAGACTTATTAGAAGCCACATATCCTAATACCACTCCAACTCAAGGGTGCTTATGAAATATGAATTCTTGTGAGCCACTAAGTTTATGAATTTTTATTGATGTTCATTAAAATATTAGAAGATATTTTTATTCATTAATTATGTAAGTTGCATCCTTCTATATAAACCCCAAAATAAGAATAAAATTGAAGGAAAAACATTAGGCCTTAGTGATTTATTGGTCTCTATATTATAAGCATTACCAAAACTATCTTCTTATAGGATAAAGGATCATCACTTTCTTGTATTATACCTTCAAATAAACTAGGAAATGTTTATTATAATAACATGTTTGTATCAACCATTCATATTTTTTCCATCAAAAAACTCTAAAATATCCCTACTACCTCCATTCTAATATATTTAGAGTATTTTGATATAATCCCTTGCAAGATAAAGTATAATTGATCATATTCACTTGCCTCTTAATCATAATTGGATAA
>VDFB02348489.1:0-97966 GCA_007258455.2 Sequoia sempervirens
CACATGCCTCTTCCTTATGACTATACCCATATTGTTTGTTGTTGCAATCTCACCTCAATCTATAGTCTTCCATCACACTCAATTTGCGAAAAAAATCTTTTGCAACTTCAAGATGAATCATTGAAATTTTTCACTCTATGTTTTAGGAGATAGAACCATCAATTTCCTCCAAGTTTCATTCAAGGAAACCATAGAGATCTTGATCTAGGGATGGGAAAGAGATCTACAATAAGGTGTCCTAGGCATGTGATTAAAGAATAAAAGGGGGTTCACCACCAAGAAAGGCTTGGAAAGACAAGAAATGTAATGACTTGTCAACCTAACTATGCAAACCAAGATAAGAAACTGAAAATCAGAATACTGAACTGGAGATAAATAGAGATGTGCCTAGAAAACTGAAGAGGCCCAAAATGAGGTTTGAAATTATAAAACTCTAACTTTTATTGTACATTGCGACTCATACACTATTAAGGGAAATTTAGTCCCAATTTAGGGTTTCAGGCTGAATCCAGAATCTAGAAATGGTAAATCATGATTTGTTGGAAATGTCTAAAAACTAGTATACTCCAACTTATACGCCATAAGTAGTGATTTATTAGGGTTGATCTAAAACTTTGATATCCTTTAGTGTTCTCTTGTAGCTTACTTCATGTCAAATCTACGAGTCTAAAACACTAAATTGCAACTTGTAGGTGACTTTCCATGACGTTGCAATGCAGATGACAACTTTGACAACTTGACAACTTTTTTCTGGAATCTTGCTCTTCAATGGATCTTCAACCTAGATCTACAAATCACACATCAAAGAGAGTGAAGAATGTTTTTTTGTTAGTGGATAGGGGTTTTTCTTGGTCAAACCCTGTTTTGGTAATCAAACCTTGAAATGAAATCAAATAGAATGAAGGAATGATGAATGAACAAGTAAGCTAAGTTGCAACTCACCAAACCATTGAAGTAAATGCTACAATATTATAAGTAATTTGGCTAGCATGAATGTAGATATCGACTCTTGATAATATGTTGTAGATCTTGAATTGAATGCTTGCTTGAATCATAAGAACCTATATCACAAATGTTAGCTCAAAAAAAAAACATGGTGCATGATGAAGTTGACATGATTCTTGATTCTTAAATAATGATCCAAAATGCTTAATAATCACTCTAGAATGCCCTTGATCTTAAATTTTCTGTAAGAATGCTCTCTTCAATGTGCTAGGAGAAAATAAGTGAAATAACCTTGTATTTATACTTGTTTATGCCAAATTTCTCAAAATTATAACACTACAAGATGACATCAGATCTAGGAGAATAAAATCCTACCACAAATTGAATTCAAAATTATGTCCAAGATAAGTGTGACTCATACGCCAGTTGGGGCATATGAGTCCCAGTAGGCTAAGCTCGAGACATAAATTTCAAGAAATGTTTAGTTTAATGCCAAATTCAGGTTTAGGACCCAAAACTTAGGTGGGACCCATACACCCAAGGTGGTATATGAGTCCCAGATCACTAAATTTGGACCATACAAACCAAAATAATTAAGTTATGATTGGTTACTTGATATGTGTTAGGATTATCCTTGTAAAGATACAATAAATAAGGCTTGTGGATGAAAAATAGGACCAAATGAGGCACTAATAAAATTTGACTCAAAATCTGACAAAAGTTCGTCAGAATTTCGACAAAATATCATTGGAATTATTTTTTTGATTTTTCGATGAACTTTGAAACATCGAAATTCTGACCTAGCTGATGATGTTGGGTCAGAATTTTGACGTTTCAAAGTTCTTCAGAAAATCGACAAAATAATTCTAACGAAAGTTCGTTGAAATTCTAACGAACTTTTGTCGGATTTTGAGTCAAAATGTATCAGTGAGGCATAACAAACCCAATTTTAGCAAGGAGGGTCTTTGGCAACAAGTGTGAAACGGGATACATTTTCTAAGGACTATACATTTAGCTCCCACTTTAGCTTAGAGAGGAGGAACCCGCCTAAACTCATACCAAAGTGCAGACAAAGCCACACTCAAGAGGGGGTCCAAGCAAAATTTAAATCGCTGTAAGATAGGATGACAATGATCAAGAGGGTTGCACAATCCCCCAAGATCAAAATCATATGGCAAACCAACATAGGTACAATAAAAAAAAAATGAACAATATAAGGAGCAATAACAAGGCACAAGCATACACTACCAAAGACACAAAGAAGAAAGAAAAATAAAAATAAAAAGAGGGGGTGGATCAAGCTTCGACTGTTTGTCCTACATGTTATGGATCAAATCTAAGCTACTTTTCCAAGAAACGTTTGCAAGTGGAACATGATGTCCACTATGCAAACCAAACACATGCTCACAAGGGCTAGTGGAACCTCAAGTCATCCACTAGGTGAGCCCCTAGTGAGATACATATGCACACAGCTGATATGTGTTCACACAGACAAGAAAATGGCTATGGGAAAGTCACGCCTAAGTTCAGGTCCCATATATACAACCATACCAAAGCTATACCTCCTGATAAATTTGATAAGGTGCCACACAACAATGAACTTTGAGCTCCATGAGGCAAGCAAAGATTTGTATACTTGATACTCATGAACAAACAAGATGGCACCATAGGAAAGCAAAGTGTGCTATGGAAGGTGGAAATATAATAGATATTAAAAAAGAGTGTAAAGAATGTTCAAAGGATTTTTGCTTACTTCATGTAAGGTATTAACTTAGGGAACAACATGTCTAATGTCTCCAAGAGAGGACCAATCAAAGAATAGAAGATTTGCAACTTAGAGGATGTAGTGTGTCTCATCAAGCCACTAAGAGGAATATAATATGGTAAGAGAGATCACGCTCTTGAAGGACATCACACCCAATGTCACCACAAAGCGAATATGCATCACATGAATTTACAAAAGAATAATTCCAATGTATGCCCCCACTTAAAAAAAATGCTAAACACCATGTTGTGAGAAATTACTTTAAAGTAGTAAATGATAAATGCTAACAATAAAGAGGAAATGAGAGATTATTTGGAAAGCTCTATGACAAGTCATATGTTTCCAAATGAAGCTACATCATGAAAGGGGTTTCCCTCAAAATGAAATCCCAAACACATAAGGGTTCCATGGATTCAGGGTTAGTATGTCTTTGCTACAGTGTGTTTAGAGAGCTCAGAACTATCCTCATTCCCCAAATACTCATGGAACAGGGAGAATGACACAAAGAAGAAAAAACAAAAAAAACCTTTTGATTCAACATGGAAGAGACCTAAATGTCTCGGCGCCTTGCGTCATCTCCTAAAGGAAAACACAAGACAAAGAAAAGTTTTATGACATATATATAATAATTTAGATACAAATAGGGGAATGTTGCAAAGAGAGAGGTACATCAAACAAAATAGTATGAGGTATCACATTATGCACATGCAATCACATAAGAGAAATATGAAAAATAAAATAATGCAAAGGCCTAGTAAGGCAATGCGAGTCAACCATTAGCAGGTCTTCCACATCCTAATCGTGTTTAGCATCTACGAAAAACAAACAACTAGCTAAAGGAACAATAGCAAGTGTTGAACTAGGGTCATTACCAAGTTCAGAACTCTTCTTAGGAGAATTGTCATTTAAGCTCATAGAAGAGGAAAACAATCTATTCAATTCATTATGCACTTCTTCATCAATTTTAGCAACCTCATCATCATCATCTGGGTTAATCATAGTGGGAGGTCAAATGATAATTTCTAAAGAATGATTTAGCTCTTGTTGCAGTTGTGACATTGCCGCAAAGAGGGAGACTCATGTTGTGTATTGCTTCAATCAAGTTTGGATGTTGATTTTCTTTTTTTTTCTTCATTTAACCCTCAAGCAAGAGCATGATGTATACGCTTATGCTCTCTAGCATTTCAATTTCTTTTAATGAGATTTTAATTTTATTTTTTTGTGTAGGAAAAATTTTATCAACCATAGGTTTCTTCTCTTCCCTAAAGGGAAAATAGAAGGAACCATAGGAGGTTGTTTAACCACTTTCTCTTGATCTTTGTAAATTTGTTTTATCTTAGGAGACATGATGAGATTTCTTTGGTTGTCTCTTGGTCTTTTATAGGAGATAGGAAAAGGATCTATCTTAGGTTGGTCTTGGTTATTTGGAATTTATTTAGGTTCAATCATGGTTTCATCAATGATAAGAGGCTCAATCATGGGTTGAGGCATGCTTCTGAGGGATAGTTCTTCTATGCATTTTGATTTAAAATTTTGATAGGATTTGGAAAAGAAGAACTTGCGAGGTTTAATAGGTTCCATAGGCTTGGGCCAAAAGAAATCCAATGAAAAGTTCCCATGGGAAGACAAATGAATTAAAGCCACTATGGTGCACAGTAAATATTTCATTGTCAAATAGAATATTTAAACATTTATGCATGACCAACAAGACGGCTTCGATGGAGTGTAGCCATGGATAAACAAGCTTCACACGAAATTTATCCGATGTTGAGATGATGGAGAATGAAACATCTAATTGTTTCGGTCCCATCACAGGGCAAGTGAAACCATTATACGTCTTTATCCATGCTTTTGGTTTGTTAAGTTTCTTGATAGAGTTCATGCACAAGTAAGAATTCTTCAGTGATCACATTCTCTCCATAGATGGGATTTATTGATATCCCCTTTGTGGGCTTGTCATTGATTCGGTCGGCTATGTAAAGAGGACCATCGGGTGAATTTCTAATAATATCTTTAGATGAGAAAGCAATTCCAAGAGGATTTTTAGTTTGGCCCTTACGAAGTAGAATTTCGATCAATCCCACCATACTATCTACAAGATTTTGTTCACTAGTATCCATAGGAGCTTGTTCAATAGTATCCATTTTATCATCACTCATTTCCACATTCATCACATCATTTTTTTAGTTTCACTGGCTTTTAAAAATGAAATATTATGGTTTGGAATAGGATTGGTAAAGATTTGTAAGTTTTGGTTGGGAAGGGTGACAAACTTATTTCCTTGATCATTAACACCTCCAATTTTAAGTCGACCAGAATCAATGAGGTCTTGCACAAGACGTTTAAGACATTTACAATGTTTTGTGTTGTGTCCATTTTGTCGGTGATAATGAAAATAAGAATTCAATCTAAAGTTCGAAGGTTAAGGCTTGTTAGTGTTGGGTGTTTTAACGGGAGGTAAAGTGATCATTTTTTGCTCTAAAATTTGTGTCATTGTGTTGTGGAGGGTATTAGATAAGGTAGTAAATTGTCTAGTCGGATCCCCAAATGTAAAAGGACTTTTTTTATTTATAGCAACCACTTGGGGATCAACATGTTGAGTTGTTTTATGAGGTGGGTTTAGTTTAAGGAAGCCTTTATTCTATTTTCTAAAGGGTTGATAGTTGTTTAGGTTTTTGCATTCAAATTTTTTAGGATGGCTAGAGGTGGGTTTTGTTTCACAACTACTAACTGAGTTTTGATAATAATGAAGGGCAATACACAAGTGTACAAAGGAAGGAAACTTCATCATGGTAAGCTTATCTTGTATCTTAGTTTGTAAGTTTTCAATGAACATCCGTTGAAGGTGAGGATCGGGAATCTTTACGACAATTTGGGAATAAAGCATTTGGTAGCGTGAAATAAAGTCGGTAACCTTTTCATCATCTTTTTGCTTACATCTCATCAAATCAGCTAAGGTCATCTTAGGAGTCATGTGCACTTGGAAATAGTTTATAAATTCCCTAACAAGTTCATTGAATGAACGAATTGAGTTGTTTGGTAATGAGGAGAACTATTCTAAAGCAGTATCTTTCAAGGACCTACGGAAAAGCTTAGCCAAGAGCTTATCCTGAAGGAAAAAATTGCTACATAAGGTGGTATAAATAGAAAAATGGTTAGAAAGATCTCCTTTCCCCCCATATTTCTCAAACCTAGGAATATTTAGACCTTTTGGTATCAGCATTCTCAATATCTCCAAGGATATAAGGGATTTATTTTGAAATAGTATGTAGGTTGGCCATTTTGATTTTGGTTTATGGTAGAAGTTTTCTTTTGAACATGGATGAAACATTTTGAAAAATTTGATTTATGATGGAATCATTGGTTGTGTTTTGAGATGGAGGTGAATATGGCAGAGGTGTGTATGTGTTTGAGGGGGAGGTGAATGGAATGCTTATGGGAGGTAAAGTGGTAGGAGATATGACGTGTGATGCGACCAAGGTACTAGGATTGCTAGTGGAAATACCCAAGGTAGGAAAGCCATTACTAATAGGTTGCATTGTTGTTGTAAATTGAGAATTGGTACAGGTAGGAATAGAGGCAATGGTTGTGGGAGGAGGAATTTGAGTTCCTCCTTGACTTTGGATATTGTTCGATGGTAAAGCACAACTAGTTGTTGAGGTAAGACGTTTTCCAAAAATATGAGCTAGGTTACGCACAAGTTCAACTCATTCACCACTTTAAATCATGTGATGCATGTTATCTATGGTAGGAATAGTAGTGGTTGAAATTTTTTTAGTACTCTATTGATTTTGTAAGTTTTCTAGGTCTTCATGGATTTGGATTATGTTTTCTTGTGGAATACTAGCAACCATTATTTCAACACTTATCACATTTCTTGAAGGCAAAGATTTGTTAAGGGTATGGTTCATACCTAGTGCACTAGTGTCAACACTAGTAGTGAAAGAGCTAGATAACCCAAGATCAATGATGATTGTGCTATCATGGGATGAAATGAGTCTCGAACTTCATCTCACTATAGTATTAGCAATAGGACACCAAGTTGTAAATCTCATGCAAGGGACAATCAATGAATGCAAGATAAATGCAATGAACACAAGATAAATGATATACTTTGATTCAAATGAAATTAAACTATATGCAATGAAATTAATGACATAAAAATTTAGTACATTTCAAAACAAAAAGTTAACAGCAGCAAAAAGAAGCACAAAAATAGAGTTTTTAATGCTATAAAATATAGTTTTGAATTTGACATGGGACTAAATTGACCAAAGGGGCATATGAGTCCCAATCATGGTTTTTCAAGGATTCAAATGTTGCAAAATAGTCCAAAAAGAATACCCAGAAATTAGACAAAACAACTTGCACTGGGACTAAATTGCCCAGAGGGGCATACAAGTCCTAGATTAGCGTTTTGACATGAATTTCAACAAATTCTGAGTGAATGTTAGGTTTTCTAGTTTGAATGATTTCTATACTAAGTGAAATTATAGATTTCAAGTGAAATGCAATGATGCAAGATGCAAAAATGCAACCTATATGCACTTTCACTAATGCAATATTTAGAAACCCTAGATGCAATTTAACTAATGCAAGACCTAATGAAAAGTTAATGCAAACTAGATCTAGGACTATGTTGTACTTCAAATCAAAAAATAAGATGATCTAAAGGCTAGATTCACCTAAATTCAACATAAAAAATTCTTGCTCTATGTTTTAGGAGATAGAACCACCAATTTCCTCCAAGTTTCATTCAAGGAAACCTTAGAGATGTCGATCTAGGGATGTAAATGAGGGAAATAGATCTACAATAAGGTGTCCTAGGGGTGCGATTAAAGACTAAAAGGGGGTTCACCACCAATAAATGCTTGGAAAGACAAGAAATGCAATGATATGTCAACCTAACTATGCAAACCAAGATAAGAAACTAAAAATCAGAATACTAAAGTGGAGATAAACAGAGGTGCACCTGAAAAACTGAAGATGCCCAAAATGAGGTTTGAAATCCTAAAATTTTGACTTTTATTGTAAAATGGGACTCATATGCCAGTAGGGGTGATTTATTCCCAGTTTATGGTTTCAGACCGAAATCAAAATCTGGAACTAGTAAATTAGGGTTTGCTCGAAATGTCTGAAAATGGTATACTGGGACTCATATGCCACAAGTGGTGATTTAGTCCCATTATTAGGGTTGATTTGAAACTATGATATCCTTTAGAATTCTCCTATAGCTTCCTTCATGTCAAATCTCTGAGTCTAAAACACTAAATTGCAACTTGTAGGTGACTTTCCACGACTTTGCAATGTAGATGACAACTTTGACAACTTGACAACTTTTTTCCAATCTTTCTTTATAATGGATCTTCAACCTAGATCTGAAAATCACACATCGAAGAGAGGGAATAATTTTTTTTTATTAGTAGATAGGGGCTTGTCATGGCCAAACCCCGTTTTGGTAATCAAACCTAGAAATCAAATCAAATAGAATGAAGGATGATGCATGAACAAGTAAGCTATGTTGCAATCTTGTAATTAATGGATAGCATGAATGTACATCTTGAATCTTGATAATATGTTGTAGATCTTGACTTGAATGCTTGCTTGAATCATAAGAACCTACATCACAAATGTTAGCTCAAAAACAAACATGATGCATGATGACTTTGAAATAATGCTTGATTCTTGAATAATGCTCCAAAATGCTTGATAATCACTCTTGAATTATCTTGATCTTAAATTTTCTATAAGAATTCTCTCTTCAACCTTCTAGGATAAAACAAGTGAAATAACCTTCTATTTATACTTGTTTATGCCAAATTTCCCAAAATTACAACACTACAAGCTGACATCAGATCTAGACGAATAAAATCCCGCCAAGAATTGAATTCAAAATTAGGTCTAAGATAAGCAGGACTCATATGCCAGTTGGGGCATGAGTCCTAGTAGACTAAGCTTGGGACACAAATTTCAAGAAATGTTTAGTTTAATGCCCAATTCAGGTTTAGGCCTCAAAACTTAGGTGGGACCCATATTCCCAAGGTGTCCTATGAGTCCCAGATCATTAAATATGGCTCATATAAACCAAAATTCATTAAATTGTGATTGGTTACTTGATATGTGTCAGGATTATCCTTGGAAAGATGCATTAAATAAGGCTTGTGGATGCAAAATAGGACTAAATAAGGAATAAAGAAGCCCAATTTTAGTAGGGAGGGACCAAACAAGTGTGAAAATGTAAAGGGATATATTTTTCTACACTACATAGGATATCTCATTTCTCAGGACTCCTCTACCTACAATAACCCTCGTGAGCTTCTTCTCTACTACTTCACACTTACTTTCTTGTACAAGCTACCTCACACTTGGTGATATCTTCACACTTTCACCCGCAGGTCCTGGTGGATCCTCTCCATGCTCAATATTACCCTCTCTAATGCCAATTGAAGTAAGAGGGTTCTCCCCTCATCCACACAACCATCACAAAATGAAATTCACAATAGTAATTCAAGTGTAAGGAAGCTAAGGTAGCAGAACAACTTCCTACACTAATCTTGAGAGGAGAAAAATGCAAAACTTTATAGATCTTTAACAGTTACAAAAACTTAAATAGAAATAATATTAATATCATGCATACCATGACAGTGATTTACATGGGGAAAACCCTTTCGAGAGAAAAACCCTACACTCTAAAAGCCACCCAATATATTATTGAGAAATCACAAAGATTGCAATATACTTGAAGAGAAAGCTTCTCATAGGAGTATCACCACCAAAGATCAAAAAACAGCACGAATGCTATTAGAATCTAATAAAACATCACACTCTACCATAGTCGTAATACAATTCCCTCATAAAATAGTGTTACATTCTAACAAAAAATAGGCCAACAAAATATCGACCATTAGATTTAATGTATGTTCGTCATTTTAGGAGTTTCCTAAAAAAGTTTTACACACTCACATTTTTCTCTTTTCTACCATTGTATACACCTATCGGTGTAACTAGGGAATATACATACATACATATATATATAATAAACTGTATATAATTGCAAGGTTGAGATGCATTTCGCCAAAAAAAATCCCACTTGTTGAACACCTTGCAAGAGCAACATGAGGGTGTAAACATCATCTCTTTAATTACTAGGGGCCGAACACCATCTGAACACCATTTGAACTTCTCTGTGCTCATAAGATTAGTTAAATAATCAACAACATTCATCAAAGTCTCTACCTTAACTAGCTTCACCCTACCATCTTCAACCATATCTCTAATAAAATGATATTGTACATCAATGTGCATGGTCCTGCCATAAAATTTTGAGTTCTTGGCTAGACATACCACACTCTAACTGTTGCAATAAATTGTCGCTGCACCTTGTTTTATTCCAATATCCGAACACAGTATTTTAAGCCAAATGGATTCTTTACAAGAATGAGTAGCTACCATATACTCTATTTCAGGAGTGGACAAAGAAACCATAGCCTATCACTTACTCATCCAACTAATTGCACCACCAAATAAAGAAAACACATAAGCACTAGTGTGTTTTCTTCTATAACCATCACCTGCCCAATTTGAATCCACATAACCATGAATATCAAGGGAAATCTCGTCTTCAGTCATATTACTATGATAACATAAGGAATAACCTAAGGTACCCTACCAATATATGAAGAATCTTTTAACTGAATCCCAATGAACACTACTTGGATTAGACATATATCTAGAAAGAACTCTCACTACTTGGGAAATGTCTAGTTTAGTACAAACCATAACATACATTCAAACTTCCAACTGCACTTTAGTAAGGCACTCTACTCATGTCTTCCATCTTTGATGGAGATGTTGGACAATCTGACATTGATAACTTTGTTCCAACTGAAACAAGAACACATAATGGTCTACAATCCTACATATCAAACCTCCGTAAAATTGAGTTGACATACTTACTTTGGTCAAGCAATAGCTTTTTTTTTTTCACTCTATCTCTTTTAATTTCCATCCAAAGAATTTTTTTAGCTATGCCAAGATATTTCATTTCAAATTTAGCAGTAAGTTGAGATTTTAGTTTTGAAATCATACCTTTCCATCTACCAATAAATAACATATCATAAAAAAAAAATTAATAAACAAGAAATGATCACCATCTATTTTATAATAAACAAAATGATCATATTTAGAATGCTCAAATCCCAAACTCAACACATATGTATCAAATTTTTGGTACCACATCCTAGGAATTTTTTTAGGCCATACAAAGATTTCTTCAATTTACAAATCAACTTACTTTTACCTTTCAATGCGTAGTGCTCTGACTGTGTCATATAAATATCCTCCTCCAAATCACCATGAAGGAAAGAGGTTTTCACATCCATTTGCTCAACCTCTAAATCATAAGCAGCATCAATAGAAAGCAAAAATCTAATGGATGTCATTTATGCAACAGGAAAAAATATCTCACCATAATCAACACCCTCAACTTGAGAGTAACATTTTGCAACCAACTTTGCTTTGTACTTCTCAATACCTCCATTTGAACCAATATTTTTCTTGAACACCCATTTGCAACCAATAGGTTTCTGCCCTTTAGGAAATGGTACAAGATCCCATGTATCATTCTTTTCCAAAGATTCCATTTCCTCAACCCAAGAAATCTTCCAAGATTTTGCATCATTCATATTTAGTGCCTCTTCTCTAGATCTAGGTTCATCCATGTCAGTATTCAAAGCCAAAATACATCTCCAATCATCAAGTGAATACCTTCTAGGTGGTTGTCTATGCCTTGTAGACCTATGAACAAGTTGAGTTGGAGGTTCTTCCTCCTCTTCTAAAGATCCAGAGCTGGATGAGCTCTTCTCAACTTCTTGTCTATCCTTGGGCCTCAATTCAAATTTCTCAAGTGTAGAAGGAAATTGAATCACATCTTCCTATTTACTTTGTTTTGGCTGCAATGTAACAAAAGAAGGCCTAGTTTTTCTAAAAATAACACTTATACTATGTATTACATTCTATGCAACAAGATCCCAAAGCTTGTATCCTTTCACACCATAACTATATCGAATGAAGATACATTTCATAGCCTTGTTCTCCAACTTTATTCACTTCTCCTTTAACACATGTGCATATGCCTCACAACCAAAAACTCTAAGATGTCTTAATGAAGGCTTGGGACCTGACCATGCCTCTATAGGCATCTTATCAACAAGAGTTGATGTAGGAGACCTGTTAATCAGGTAATAGGTAGTGACAACAGCTTCAACCCAAAACCTTTGTTCTAGGCTGACACCACTCAACATACTCCTAGCCTTCTCCATTAGTAGGTATCTTGTTCATTCTTTCTGTAACTCCATTCTGTTGTGGAGAATACAGAGTTTTCTTTTCTCTATGAATACCACAATCATTAGAGAAAAAATTACCACCATTATCAGTCCTTCAACATTTATTTTTCTTTCCATTCTCCAACTCAACCATTGCTTTAGATTCTTTAAATCGACTAAAAACTTTAGATTTACTCTTTAGAAAATATACCCATGTCATTCTACTATAATAATCAATAAATGAAACAAAATATGTGGATTTACTAATTGAAGGAACATCTACAAAACCAAACACATTAGAATGAATAAGATCTAATACACCACAAGAAACCAAATTTCAAGATTACAATTAGACAAGCCTTCAACAAGGTTTTTATTTTTCGAGGTCCTTAGACCATTTTCTCTAATGTGGCCAAGTCCTTGGTGCCATAACATATTTTTCTCTGTAGGAAAATTTGATTCAAAAGAAAGAGCACCCTTGGGTACCCAAAATCCATGACCATCTGCTAAAGGTGAAACCCTCACTTCTTCCATAAATTTTCTTTTCATAGAAGTACTATTGCACTCAACAGTGCATGCATCAACCTTATACAATGTGTCTTATCTGACACCTCTAGCAATCACCATAGCACCTATAACTATCTTACATCCTACATTAGAAAATACTACCTAGACACCTGCATTTATAAGTTTGCCCATAGATAATAAATTTCATGCTAAACTAGGGATATGCAACACACCATTAATCCTTTTCATTTTACCATCGGGAAACATAATTTTAAATTTACCATGACCAACAAGGTCTAAATGAGAATCATCACTCGAGTACACCTTACCTCCATCAAATTCTTCATATCTAGAAAACTAGTTTCTGTTAAAGGTTATATGGAAGGATGCACCTAAGTCAATTAACCATGCATCATTACCTACACGAGTTGTCAAAGCTGTAATGAGTGCATCACCATCTTCCTTCTCAAACTTAGAATCATAATTGAATTTCTTCTTTTTCATCTTCTTTTCTTCTTTGCAGTCCTTACGAACATGTCCACACTTACAATAGTTCTAGCAAATAACTTTGGAATTTCCAAGAGATTTAGATCTCCCCCTGGACTTAGATTTGTTGTGCACTTCTCATTCTTCTTGCATTTTTCCTTAGGTCTTCCATGAACATTTAGGGCCTCCTTGGTGGTGATGGATACCTTTCTCCTCATCTCTTCACAAAGCAAAGAACCCACCACATCTCCAGTCTTCAAAATAATAGAAGTACTCCCAATATCCATAACAAGAGAATCCCATGAATCAGGCAAAGAACAAATCAAGATCTAACATTTCTCCTCCTCATCCATTTTGACACCAACTGATTCGAACTGAGCCACCAACATATTGAATGCTTCTAGGTGGTCTGTGATTTCTCAACCCTCTTATATTCTCAAGGAATACAATTTCTTCCTCAAGAAAATCTCGTTCACCAAAGATTTGGCTTGATACATCTCACCAAGCTTCTTCCATAGTTTCTATGCAGAGGCCTCCTCATGGACATTGATTAAAAAGGAGTCTGCCAAGTAGAAACTAATTAAACCCTTGGCTTTATGGTCCATAACATCATATTGAGTAGCCTGAGTAGAATCTAAAGGCCTTGAAATATTCTCATCAATAACATCCCACAGATGTTGATCTATCAACAAATCCTCCATCTTTAACTTCCACATCTCAAAATTATTTAGAAAAAATTTCTCCACCTCTATTCTCCTGATGAACTTGCCATCTGAAAATTCCTGCAACAAGATCACAAATTGTCTTTTGCCCAAGCTCCCACTCAAGCCTAAATTATTTCAAAAAACTCAACAACCCACGACTGAAACCAAAGGTGATTAGGCTCTAATACCACTTGTGAAGAAGCTAAGATAGCGGAACAACTTCCTACACTAATCTTGAGAGGAGAAAAATGCAAAACTTTATAGATCTTTAACAATTACAAAAACTTAAACATAAATAATATAAATATCATACATACCATTCCTAGAGTTAAGTGCCTTAATTATGACATTTACTTTTTTAAATTAACATTTAATATTTTTATATTTAAACTTAATTTGATTATCTAAATTGATTATATGTTTATTGAATACATTAATTAATTCATCTAGATAACACATTTAAGGAAAAGTTAATTTACTTTATAAAATAACATTTTTTATATTTTATATAAAAAATATAAACTCTGCGGTTTCAGGTCCCTGTAAAACCTGTTTTTTCCTTTTCAAAAACATTTTTTATATTTTATAATATAAATTATTATTATTTGAATTATATATGTAACTTCTAAATTATTTTACATTAATCTTACTAAGATAGAATAAAATTGAACAAATCAAAAATTAAATATTACAATTAAAACTCAAGCTCATCCCTATATTCTTTAGGGAGTTTATCTTAACATTTTACTGGTTAATTGAGATCAAAAATCATGTGCTAAAAGTTTTGAGGCTTTTGTTATAAATTCTCTTAAAGTTGATATTCACACTTACAATCCTTTCTCAAAGATCAACTCAATGCCCCTTGCATTGTGGCTCGGGTTCCCTCTTCGCCTACCTCCTCCTGTGGTCTGTCGCCCCCATGAGGCCAGTGGCGGAGTGGCTCTGCTCGCCCCCACTCTCAAGATCCTCCCCGTTGTGGCTCCCACCCTCCTCGGTGGTCGTATTCTCCTCCTCCATAAGTTGACCAAGGGTGGACCTCTAGAGGGGTGGCGGGGGTGGCAGTGGCACTTCTGGGTGGCCCTTTGATACTACTCTTGGTAGTGGCTCTAGTTGGTCAGATACTGTGAAATGGTTCCCGTGTTTGGACTTGGCAATCTCACTCATAAGAAAAAAAGAAGATGATGATGGCTAGGGTCCTCCTGACGTCACTCCAAACCCTACTGATGTATAGGGAAAGACCAGATGGCAGGGACCCTTTGCCCCCTACTAGCACTGCTCTGGTTGCATGAAGGCCATTTTATTTTCATGTTTGTAATGTTTATTGCTTTTTGGGCTCAACCCATGTGAGTCTGACTTTCTAACCTTTTAACCACCCACCTTTTTTTGTGAATATGTATTATCATCTTTATAATTAATATAGATAACTGCCTATTCATCAAAGATAGACTTAAATTATGACAACCTATTGTTGGACTCGTATAAACTAGACATCCTCTAAGGTAGTGCCGTTGAACTAAATTGACAGTGCAAAATGTAAAAGGCCTCACCTCTACCTCACAAATAGTAATCTCACCTCTACCTTAGAAATGGTAATCTCACCTAGTCTACCTGATAAAAGATCCTACCAAAGATAAAATCCATTACATCCATGCAATCTTCCCCAAGGTGGTGAACCCGTTGATGGTTCTATCATCCTACCAAACAAACTTATTCCGAACTTCTTTCTTTCTTGTTTCAACATCTCTATTTCTATTAGCTATTACAGAAGAAGCAAAATCTGTAGAATGCAGAACAGGCACTAGCGGTGCTGATCCTACGAAAACTGGCAGAGGCCCTACAACCCAGAGAAACAAAGGAAATCCACCGTAAAAGACCCTATTACCAACTATATTGAAAGCGAAGCCTTTTTCCAACATCTCTCAGATATAATCTGTACTAATCAGCCTGGCCAATTCGTCTCTTCTGACTGGAGTCGCTATTAAAGAGCCGACTTCACACTTGCAGCAGATTGACAGAGAATGGCAGAGAAAAGAGAAGAAAAAAAACATAAGTATTAACAATTATTTTATTGCCAATATGAACTCGCCTTGAGAACCAAAGGTTGTGTCATTGAGAGGCTTTTTTATATTGTAAGTGCTGCTAATGACAGCAGCCAGTCCACAACCCAACGTAATTAAAGCTGTTGCCATCAGGGCAGATCCCATTATGCTGTTCCTCAGTGTCTGCAATGCTAGAACTCCATTTGTATCACCACCACTCTGCATAGAGGACACAGATCATGATTCATCAATTCAAAGTAACAAAATACCCACAAATTGAAAAATAAATATTATCTCTTCCTCCTTGGATATGTTCATGTTTTAAGAAGCTGGGGTGAGTTCTGATCAATAAAACTAAGTATTATAGAAAATATTAATGAATCCAAAAGCATTCATACTTATTTTACAAACTGAAAAACTCATACCCACCTATAAAAACTAGTTTGAAAGAGAAAGGGTGAACTTTAATCCACTCTAGCTCAAACCCTAATCAGCGTATATGCTCTACTTGTATTGTACTAAATCATAATCCTTATAAATGAATTTACTTATTGACTACATATATTTGCTTGAAAAATATTCTGAACTTTTCCTGAATGAATAACTGAAGCTCTCTGAACATTCCATATTTGCTTTTCTTATGAATGTTGCTTGAATTAGCAGTCTTGAGAGGGCGATTTTTACCTTCATGATGCCTTTAATCCAAAGGTTCCTTCCAATGTTGTTGATACCAATCACAGTCTTGAGAGGGTGATTCTTAACTCTATACCACAAAAAAGCAGATGGATAGCAGAAAACCCAAGGGCACAAGTATAAGATCTAGAAGTATTTCCTGCACTCCATAATTTGGTTTCACTGAGATGAGATTCTGAAACCGTTAGTTGGCATATCTATGGTAATAGTGCTTGTAATAGATGCTGAGTTGTGATGCACTTTTCACCTCAAGTAAATCAAATGGTCGTACCATTCATATATTATAAACAATAACATACTCTGGTACATTGAATTTGGTCTTCTTTCCATCGTTTTGAATCACCTCTCGAGGCCTGCGTGAAAAGCGTAGAGCATTTACATATATAAAAACATTAATTTGTTATGTAAGGCAACCATGTAATGCTTTCCCAAGGGATTGATCTTAAGTTGGGAGTGGCCATGGCGTAACCAAAGCTGGCTTTTTAGCATGAAAATATGCCATTTTAAGGGCAACGTTGGTAACTGTCTCCTTCATGGTGTTGTCTTAATTTTTCTTAGTTGTATGTTTTGTCGGTTGAGATATGTATGTATCATGGGTTATGAAATTTTCTCCAGTGAAACTATCACGAATATATCTTCCCTCTTTTGACTTGCTGGCATGACCATTCTTAGAATAAGAAGCCTTCTACTTTCAAGTAGAAATCATTACCTTATGATTTTATTCATTGGCATCTTTAGTCATGACAATTTTCCAACACCACCCAAGGTTTTGCAAGTGCAAGTCACTCTACACATGCAAGATAAGTCCTCTTCATGTCTTCCTTCCCACTTCGTTAAATACTTATCATACCACCTCTTGTTAGTGCCTCTCCAAATTTTACTATCTAATTGTTTTTCAGTATCTATTTTTTCTTTGTAATTTTGTGTCAATATTTTTTTACTCTATTTCATGATACTAATGTAAATTGACTATGATAAGCGTTGCTCATATATCTAAGTCTCTTGGTAACTCGTTTAACGTATATTTTCTAAATCAAACATATTTACAATTCTATAAGGACCAAAATTCTTCATTTTTAGTGTGTTATATGTTCCTAGTGGAAATCTTTCCTTCCTAAAAAATACCATCACTTATCAAATCACAAACTCTTCATGTCTTCTTGTTTCATCAATTTTCTCCTTGTATTAACTATTTATTTTCTCCAAATGACTTCTCACATCTATACATACTTCCTACACATGTTCTACATATTCTTCCACCTTTGTACTACTCTTTTCTTATATATTGATATCTCTCAATTTCGATACACCCTTGGACTATGGCCATATAAAATTTCAAATGGTGTTCTTCTTGTACTCTAATTCACTGAATTATTTTATGCAAACTCTTCATGTGGTAGGACCATGTTCCAATTTCTTAGCTTTTCTCTAACCCAAAACCATATATATAACTTATATCTTTCCATAAGCAAGAAGCCGAAGTAGAGAATGCAGGGAGGGAAGAAAAATGACAGAAGGAGGGTTTCAAACTCTTCTACAGGTAGCATCGAGGCATCTACAGATGGCAAGGATGAAAGAGGTGGGATAGATGATAATGGGCCTACTGCTAATGTTGGTCCTATGTTTTATTCTCCTATTCCTATAGTTTTAAGGGGGTTTGAACTGGAGGGCTCCCATGGTGGCTTTGGCTCTACGGGGAGTGGCTCTACTGTTGGTGCTCCTTTTGAAACTATGAAAGTCTCCCCTGACTCCCCAGTTGATGACTTGTGGGCTCAAGAGTGGAAGGAGGATGATTTCCTATACTCTGATTTTGAAGATCATGTTGATGGTTCTTCCTTTGCTGCTTCCAGTTGTCCTAAGAATGGGCTCTATGAGGGGTCGGTTGAGGAGGATGATCTTCTTCTTGATATCCTTCTGGAGGCCCATCTGAAGACTCATGGGAACTTGGATGGGATTTCTATCGAGAAAATTAGTGGCAACACTTTGTTTTCTAGTCTCAAAAATGGATTCCTTCTCCCTTTTGTTGCTAAGGAGGGTGCTCCTTCCTCTTTTGAAGTCCCTATTGTTTCTCCTCTGCTCCCTCTAGTTGTTGAGCTTCCCATTGATGGGCTGGACTATATGGATGAGGGTTTGAATACTATTCAAACTATTCTTTCTTCCTCCCCTATGACTGCTTTGAAGGAGCTTCATGCTCTAGAGGATGGTGGTGGGTCTGACCACTGTGAGGTTTTTGTTGGTAGCCCCATTACTGATAAGGAGGATGGACAAGATGAGTTCAATGTTCTTGACTCTACCTTTTTCAACACTTTGGATTGGTTTAAGAGCTCCTTGGTTGGGAGATTATGTGGCGTTCGTCCCAACATTGATGTTCTTAGAAGATGGGTTTGTTAGATCTGGAAGTTTTGCGATTAGGTCAAGGTAACTGCCATGATAAATGATTTCTTCTTCTTTTCCTTTCCTTGCGAAGAAAGTTTCTCTAAGGCCCTTCTTGATGGCCCTTGGTTTTTTGGTCAGAACAACCTCTTCCTTCAAAGGTAGTCTCCTAGTTTCAACCCTATGTCAGACACTCTTAAGATTCCTATTTGGGTTTATTTGCTAGGGCTGCCTTTGGAGTTTTGGCATGAAAAGATTTTTATGGGTATTGCTAATTATTTTGGGAATTTCTATTCTATAGATAAGATCATGAAATTGATGAAGCGATTATTGTCTACTAGGTTTTGTATGTTAGTGGAGAACAACCTTATTCTCCCTACTCAGATAACCTTATCTTCAATATTTGGCAAGTGGGTCCAACAGATTGAATATGAAAATTCTCCCATTATTTGCCATTGTTGTGGTAAAGTAGGTCATGCCTCCTTTACTTGCCTAAGGAAAAAGAAACAACACTTTGTTTGGAAGAAAAAAGAGAAGATATTTGTTGTTACGGAAGATCACACCACTCTCTTCTAGAAACCTCAGGTTGAAGATTCTAATGGCTCCTCTATTGATACTCTTGGTTTAGTTGGTCCTATGAATGACCCTGTTTCTTCTCTTTGCAATAAAAAGATGAAAATATTTGTGGAGGTGAACCTTTGTACAATGGTTCAAAAAAAATCTTTGCAACAATTTTTTAAACCACCTTGAGTAGGGTGTGTAGTGCATTGCTCCATTTTGATGGAGCTATAATGGTTCCGTTTGGTTGTTGTTTTGTGTTGTCTTGTTGTTCTCTGCTAGTTTTTTTCTGTTTTGCTTAGTTGAAAGATCTATCTTTCGATTTGTAAAAGGTTTCAAGGCCCTTTCAAAACCCTGGTTCAAAAAAAATCTTTGCAACAATCTTTTTAAACCACCTTGAGTAGGGTGTGTAGTGCATTGCTCCATTTTGATGGAGCTATAATGGTTCCGTTTGGTTGTTGTTTTGTGTTGTCTTGTTGTTCTCTGCTAGTTTTTTTCTGTTTTGCTTAGTTGAAAGATCTATCTTTCGATTTGTAAAAGGTTTCAAGGCCCTTTCAAAACCCTGCTTATCTAATAAAAAACTTATATCTTTCCATTAGTTTGTGAGTGATATGTAAAACTAAAACTCACATCTATCTACATCATCTTCCACAATATGCTCTAAAAGTAAATAAATTTTATATCCATATCTAAGACTATACTCCTTGGTAAACCATGCAACCTCACAAATTCTCAAAAAATATGTTAACTACATGTACTATATCATTGTTTTTCTTATATGGAATGAAACTTTTCATCTTAGAAATTTTTTCTACAACCATAACTATGAAGGAATACCCTCTCTATATTATTGGAAATGAAGAATGTAATGAAACTACACCAACCAAAACCTAAGCAAGTTCATTAAGCTCTAGATAATCCATAGGGGATCCACAATCCTTAGAGTCAAAAAAATTACCAACATTCAAGTGTTTAGGATGAGAATTCTACCACCAAGTAGTTGAATCTTCTGTAGTATTAAAAATTGTACTCCCTTTTAGGTGAAAGTAAAATCTCATGCTCTATTTATAATCAACTTGAGTGACCTTTTTATCAATGCATTTAGACATTCCCCAAGCCCTAAAATTTTTCTATCAACCCAAGAGAACATGTCTACACTAACTTGAAAGACATCTTATAGATTAAACATTATCAAATTATTTTTGACAAGTCCCCTAACCATGGAAAAGTCAAAATTTTAGTCAACCCTAAACATTTGTATCAAATCTTTGTTGAGTGTGATGAATCTAGTTTAAGGCACCCTATGCCCTAGACCAACTAATTTTCTTTCCCAACTAATTTGATTTCCTGTGTTATTTTTAAATTTAGGCCTTGGTGGTAATTTAAGATCCCAAAAATTAAAATTTAATATTAAGTTTTCCTTAATCTTAATTTATTCTAAAGTCCACTATATAAACATGAATTAGTATTTCAAAAAGAAGAATAATATTGGAGAAATTATGCTCTACCAAAATACATTTGAATTTGCATGTTTTCAATGATATTTTCAATATTTAATCAAGTTTTTTACAATGATTGGAGTTTGATTCCTATAGAAAACATGATAGAATCTAGGTTTGGAGAGTGCTTTTGGCCATTTTCTACAACCTAATGACTTGTTTTCAGAGTGTTCTCATCCTCAAGCTTCAACCTACTTGATGCCCCAAGAAAGATATTGTTATATATTACATTTTCCTAAAGGTATTTGACTTTCTCTTGGGTTGATCTCCTTATTATCATTTAGGAATCCTTCTCTAATAGAATTGAGTATTATTTTATGCATTTTAGCTCATTACAGCCTTAGATACACTGAAGGTTAAGAGCACAAACATTTTATCAATCAGTCTATTGGCTATTTGTGGAGGTAGAAATACCAAAATAGGGGTTTGATTGAGGAAAATTTCTATATAACCACCCTCTTTCCTCTCTTTTTTCTAGATTTGTTCAGATTTAGATCTGGAGAAAAAGATTACAAAGTAGGAACAAAAAGGTAGACATAGAACTATAGATATGTAACTTCAAATTTGTGAAAAATTAAGCTAGACAAGGGCATCCTTGCACCCTTGACAAAGAAAATTAGGCTCAAATTTGAATGCCAAGTGGATAGTACTTTACCCTTCCGAGATCTAATTTTAGATTTTGGTTTCTCATTTTTATCAGTGCAGAAAAGTTACATTTTTAGATCAAGTCTTGTAGTCAAATTAATTCAATTAATCCACATTAAGTTCAATCAATTCCTAGACCATTTGGATTCTATATCCAAGGCTGATTGACTCACCTCTCAAGTTGCAAGCCAATATCATATCCTTTCTGATTTGGATTATTTATGTTTATTAGAAAATGATTTATTTTAGTGATCTAGATATTAGACCTAAGATCCCTTTTTTAACAAAACATCTTCTAACGTACTATGAGAGCATGGGCAATCAAAGAAAGGTGGCTGGTGGAAAACCATATTCTATAATGAAAGGGAATACCATCATATTTGAGTAGTTAAGTCTAGGGCCTATCCTTCACCATAAGGATGATATCCCAAGGAGAACCTTAGAAATATCAATGTCAATCAAGATATAGATAAAGGTGGTGGCTAAAATTCAAATAAGCAACATCAATCCTAAGAAAATGACCAATCATGTTGTCAATATATTCAATAAAGGAGATTAAGTAATCTAACTAAGAAAAGCATGTTATTGAGGGGTTTAGAAATATGATTGAATAAAGGGAAGTAAGGCTTGAGCCTGAGGGAATGTTAACCTCACATGCATAAATTACCATCCAAGATTGCCTCCATCTCCATAATAAATTGAAAAGTCACAATGAAAAACCCTTGTATAACTTGGATATAGCTCAATTATATCCTATATGAGAGGCCTCTAGGATTGTAAAATCCATTGATGAAAGTCAAGAATTGGGGGTAATAATGGATTAAATGTGTATATTAAGCCAATAGTAGTAAAAAAAGTGTATTTTCAATCATTACCAATTCCATAAATGAGGATAGGAGAGGATTTTTGAACATGATATAGGCTTCTTGCAATGCAGAGGGTTTATAATAGGGACCTCTAACCTAGCAAAGACAACAAATGTCCCCTTATCCAAACCAAAATCTTTCTCCTTAACAAAAGGAACCACACCAAGAGAGGCTATTGTAGTTGAAGAAGATGATCCTAGAGTCATGCCACAACCAATCATGACCACTGTATTATAAGAAAAACCATTTGAATTGCATGAGTAAAATCCAAGAACAAATCCATAACCAACCAAAGTACCATAGGTTCCCAACGATGTAGGTAGTGGTGGAAAAGTTTGATTAAATCTAGTGCTAAGGTTCCTAGAGCACTTAGAAGAAAAGCTATTTTTTGTCCTATGTTGTAATGAATTTTTTCATTCAAATAAATAAATAAAAGTGGTATTATTGGTTAACATAATCAATAAATATATAAACACTTTTAAATATTTAAGGGGGACACAAATGATTCATATCTCAAAATACACTCGTTTCATAATAGTTTTACTTAATTTATTTTTGTTTCACATATTTTTTTATCTATATGAACTTGTAGAAGTACAATTATTTTATTCAAAGTTCACATTCAACTACAACTATAGAAAGAGCCCCAACAGTGACCTCAAAATAAACCTCACCAATTCCCTCTAAATCGGACAACAGAGAAACACCCTTCAACATAGCCATTCCACCACAACTTAGACCATAGCAAGGGCTCAAGAGGGACACCGGAGCACCTGCAATTCCACAAAGAACCCCTCCATCAATACCCAATTCCATCCATCATGGTTGTGAACCCACTAAATAATCAAACAAAGAAAAAGAATCATCTACGTCCCCATCTAAGTTTGAATCCTCCTCACCATTGCCTATAGACGAATTTAGACTTCCTCCCACACACTGTTTCCTACCCATCACCATATTTATGTTATTTTCTATTGAGTTTTGTTTCCATCCAAGCAAGACATCTTTTATGTATTTCTTTCCCTTTTATGGTATACTACTTGTGTATTTATTTCCTTGTAACTATATGATTGATTTATTTTTTGCACATAGCTCCTCTGATAGACTAGTGTAGCAAGTGTAATCTACATCTTTGCTTCCTTTCAATCATGTACTAAGATTCACACTAGGGGTGCATTATCCTTCCCCATGCTCTTTCAATCCATGTTACTATGAGGTACTTATTCCTTACCTCAATCATTGTATGATCATGCTTTTAAATACCACAATAGGAACATATTCCTAGCCTAATATCGTATGTACTAACACATGTGTTTCTAGCCATTGAAAGCCACATCACCGTATTTTATTTTCCTAAAAGGGAAAAATTGTACTTATTGAGAGTTATCTCTAACCCATGTGCTTAGCATGCTTACCATTAGAGATACTTTACTTAATTTTTATATGATGTATTTATTAAATTAATCATTTAAAATTATCCATGCATGTGTACATGATTAGATTGATTTTCCATTTCATGTACTACTTTTCCCTCTCTAGTTCCTTACATTCTATGGATGCAACCAATAAAATGGGGTATTTCATGTCATTATTACTCATATGTTGAGATTGTAGATATTTATAGATACTAACATAGAGACTTTCCACTATATCTAGATAAATCTTGATCACATGACATGATAGTGCATGATATATCATGTCATCCTCTCACTATTGTGTTAGGTGGAACATCACCACATCACTTTCCATACAATTAAAATATTTCTAACCCTACTCTCCTCTCTCTCTCATGATCATTAATAGTTAACTCAACTTAAAATGTATATCTTCATTTTTTATTTTGTGACATAAAATACTCATTGCACATTGTTTCTCATTTTCACAAGTTTGCATGGAGCACTCATGTTGAAGGAGGAAAACACATATGATATTTAGAGGGGTTCATTACTTTACATGGATTTTGATATCCTTTGACATCTAAATTCTTTCTTTTCATCCATGTTTGTGATTTATCTTTTACTTTAAGATATAAATTTATGATAAGATTTGCATGCACCTCAAAGTGGGGGATAAATGTAATGATAAAACATTTCCATACTCATGTTGATTCCTATTTATTTTTGGGTCCATTTTGATGGAATAACTTAATATAATTATGAATCAACATGGAATAATATTTTGTAAAGTTGGGCTCATACCCCATCCAACTTCACCCATCCCTATTCACATATATTAGATCACTTATTTTACCTTCTTATCTTTGCACATATTCCTATACATTATATATTCATTATTCCTATCCATGTACTTTCTCCCATGTATTCACTTATTACCTTGATTTTAACACTTTCAAGTCTTGGGTCAATCTAATGACATGTGGGTGTAATCTCATGCCATTCAAAATTGGTCATCATATTCAAAATTATTGATTCCCATCTATTTAGTTCCTACCATCAGCCAACGTGGTATATAGTTCACACAATCACTTACTTTGTCTTAGTATTTAAATGCACTCAAAGTGTATTCATTTATTATCTTAAAAAAAGATCATTCTAGTATTAGCACTTCAAGGAGCATTCATTGAAAAAATATTTTGATTTGGAGCCATAAAAGGAATCTAATTTGCATCAAAGTTATCTAGAAATTCTCCATTGATTTATAGAGAATTCTCTTCAATCATTTCCATGACCATGGACCTAGTATAATCAAGGGGTTTGACATAGGGGAACATAAACCTTGTGTTTCAACAATTTTTCTAAGATATTTTAAAATGTCACTAGTCCTTGATAGTCATCATAGAGAAAAGGTCATGAATATTTTAAATATGCTTCAATCCACCATTAGCAAAACCACTTCCATAGGCTACATATCACTTCTACACAAAGGTTCATTTCCATAGCAAGAATGAAAGATCCTACAAGGTGTAGATTTGGCAAACATTGAGTTTGTAGATTGCTATAATTCTCAAGATGAAGCATAAGCATAGATCATTCTTTTTAAATCCCAAGACAAGATAATTTCAAGCTTTTGTTAGATTTATTCTTCTTTGCCATTCCTAAAGCTAAATGTATTAACCATGACATTTATTTTTTAAATTAATACTTAATATCTCGATATTTTACCCATAATTCAATTATCTAGATTAATTGTATGTTTATTTAATGCATTAATTAATTAATCTAAATAACACATTGTAAAAAAACATTTTACTCCATAATATATTATTTTATAATATAATAATATAGATTATTATTTTTCAATTATAAATATGATTTTTACACCAATATCTTAAATTACAATTAATAATCTAATCTAAAATTGAAGAAAACATAATTTTAACTCAAAGTCATCCCTATATTCTTTAGAGAGTTTATCCTAATATTTATCTTAACAGGTTACTGGTTAAGTGAGATAAAATCAGGAGCTGAAAGTTTTGAAGCTTTTATTATAGTCTCTTATGCCGATTTTCACACTTACGATCCTTTCTCAAAGATTTAAACTAGACATCCTCAAAGAAAATTGAACTAAACTGACATTGCAAATGGCAATCTCACCTAATCTACCTGATAAAAGAAACTACCAAAGATAAAAATCCATTGCATCCATGCAATCTTCCCCAAGATGATGAGCCCATATATAGGTCTATCATCCTACCAAACAAAATTATTCCAAACTTTCTTCTTTATTTCTTGTTTCGACATCTCTACTTCTATTAGCTATTACAGAAGAAGCAGCAAAATCTGTAAAATACAGAACAGGCACTAGCAGTGCTGATCCTAGGAAAACTGGCAGAGGCCCTACAACCCAGAGAAACAAAGGAAATGCACCATAAAAGACCCTGTCACCAACTATATTGAAAGCGAAGCCTTTTTCTAACATCTCACAGACATAATCTGTACTAATTAGGCTGGCCAATTCAAGTCTTCTTACTGGGGTCGCTATCAAAGAGCCGACTTCACACTTGCAGCAGATTGCCAGAGAATGGCAGATAAAAGAGAAGACAAAAAACATGAGCATTAACAAGTATTTTATTGCCAATATGAAGTTGCCTTGAGAGCCAAAGGCTGTGTCATTGAGAGGCCTTTTTATGCTGTAAGAGCTGCTGATCATAGCAGCCAGTCCACAAGCCAACACAATTGAAGCTGTTGCCATCAGGGCGGATCCCATTATGCTGTTCCTCAGTGTCTGCACTGCTAGAACTCCATTTTTATCACCACCACCCTGCATAGAGAAGACATCATGATTCATCAATTCATAGTAACAAAATACCCACAAATTGAAAAATGAGTATTATATCTTCCTCCTTGGCTATATGCTTGTGTCTTAAGAAGCTGGGGTGAGTTTGATCAATGAAAAGCAAGTATAATAGGAAATAATAATGAATAATGAAAAGTTGCAGAGTTAAATCCAAAAGCACACATACTTATGTTTACAAACTGCATGTGAAAAACTCATGCCCGCAAATACAAATTAGTTTTAAAGGGAAAGGGTGAACTTTAATCCACCCTATCTCAAACCTTAATCAGCTCATATGCTCTACTTCTATTGTCTTAAATCTTAATAACCATAAATGAATTTATTTATTGACTACATATATTTTCTTGAAAAAAATATGTTCAAAATTTTTCTAGCCTTTGTCTTGCTCTTTTTATTCTGAACTTTTCCTGAACGATTAATTGAAGCTCTGAACCTTCCATATTTCCTTTCCTTATAAAGGTGGCTTGAATTAGCAGTCTTGAGAGGGTGACTCTTACCTTCATGATGCCTTTAACCCAAAGCCTCCTTCCAATGCTGTTGACACCAATCATAGTCTTGAGAGGGTGATTCTTAACTCTATACCACAAGAAAGCATGGTATAAGATAAATAGCAGAAAACCCAAGGGTACAAATATGAGATCTAGGAAGTATTTCTTGCACTCCATAGTTTGGTTTCACTGAGATAGAGATTCTGAAACTCTAATAGGTGTGTGTATGGTTTATAGTGCTTGTAATAGATGCTGAGTTGTGATGCACTTTTCACCCCAAGTATAATGGTCGTACCATTCATATATTGTAAACAACAATAACTTTGGTACACTGAATTTGGTCTTCTTTTCATCGTTTTGAATCACCTCTCAAAGCATGCGTGTAAAGCTAAGAGCATTCATATATAAAAACATTATGTTGAACTTTATCATCTTAAATATTTTTATTCATATATGCGTAAGGCAACCATGTAAAGTTTTCTATCTTGGAAGTAGTGGCCCTGTACTCCTGCGGCGTAAGCAAAGCTGGCTTTTTAGCATGAAAAGATGCCATTCTAAGGGCAACGTTGGCTCCAGTAACTGATGGTGATGTATTATTGATTTCCGCGAACGTGTAAGCGACAAATTGAAATACTTATTTTTTTCTTAATTGTATATTTTTGTCAATTAAGATATGTATGCATCATGGGTCATTAAATTATCTCCAGTAAAACTACCACGAAATTTTCCTCTCTTTTGATTTGTTGGCATGACCATTCTTAGAAGAAGCTTTCTACTTTCAAGAACAAATAATTACCTTATGATTTTATTCATTGATATATTTAGACATAGGCAATTGCAACACTCATGCAAGGTTTTGAAAGTGCGAGTCACTCTATGTATTGGGCCTCATCACATCCCTATTTTCTTTTTTAAATAGTCATTTATATAATAAATATTTTAAAATATATTATATTATAAAAAAAATAATGCAAAAATATGCCTTATAATTTATCTCTCTTTCCCTCACCCTCACACACATTTCATTTCTCTCTCTCTCTCTCTCTCTCTCTATATATATATATATATAAATCACTTCATCTTTATCTTTCTATCTCTCCATCCCCCTCTCTCATTGTCTTTCTACCTCTATTTCTCCCTCTCCCTTTTCGTCTCTCCTCCCATCTCTCCCTCTCTATCTATGTACCTCTCTCTCTTCCCCTCTATCTTTCCCAAGTTCTTTATATCTCTATCTCTCCCTCTTTTATCCCTCTCACCCTCTCTGTCCCTCTCTCACTATCACTTCCTCTTTCTATATCTCTCTACTTCTCCTCTCTCCTCTCTATTTACTTCCCCCCTCTCTATCTATTTATATATATCTATCTCCCTCTCTATCTTTCTCTTCATATCTTTCTCACTCATATACACACACTCTTTATTACTCCTTCCCTATCTCTATCTCTTTCTCTATCTCTATCTCTCTATATTTCCCCATCTTTGTCTCTCTATACATCTCTCTCTCTCTCCTATCTCTCTCCCCATCTCTCTATCCTTCACTATCTTTCTCTCTCCATTTCCTCCTCTCTCTCTCCCTCTCTCTCTCTATTTTCACTATCTCCCTTCACTCCTCTCCTATCTATCTCTATTCATATCTATCATATCACCCTATCTCTCTATCTCTCTCACTATCCCTCTCTACCTCTCTATATCTCCCTTTATCTATATCACTCCCTCTATCCCTCTATCTATTGAGATCTCTCTCTCATTCACTTCATCTCTCCTACTCTATTTCTTTATCTCTATTTATCTCTCTCTTGATCTCCCTCTCACTCCTCTCCCTATCTCTTTCTATCCATATCTTTCTCTACTTTTATTTCCCTATATCTCTATCTCTCTCCTTGTCTCTCTATATCACCCTCTATCTATCCTCTCCCTCTCTCCCTCTCTCCTCTCCCTCTTTATTCCTTCTCTCTCTCTCCTTTCTTATCCTTCCCCTCTCTCTCCTCCTTTCTTCCTTCCCATCTCTTCCTTCCTACTCTTTCCATATATATATATCTTCCTCTTTCTCTCTATTTATATCTCATCTATCACTTTATCTCTCTATCACTTTATCTCTCCCACAAGCCCTTGTCCTCTATATCTCTCTATCTTTTCATATCTATCTCTCCTTCTCTATAACCTTATCTCTCTCTATATTTATCTCTCTATGTACCTCTCTCTATCTTGTCTCTCTTCCTCTCTCACTCTATCTTCATCTATATCTCTATATTCATTTCACCCCCTCTTTGGATTGGCCTTGCTAACAGAGTAGAGCTCCCCGGTTGGAAAAGAATATGGAGCCATAGCTCAACCAAACGACCTTACGAAAGTAGTTGAGTTAGGAGTTAGGTTTGGAAAACCCCACCGACCTGCCCGAAGGGACCGATGTAAGGCAAGGCTATCCTCCCACGAATAGAAACTACCTCCAACTAATCTACCGGGCCAGTAGGCTGTGCCTTCGGCATATCTAGACATGTCCCCCTCTCTCTATTCATCCATCTCTCTCCTCTCTATCCCTATCTCTCTTCCTATACCTCTATATCTATATCTCTTTGCCTCTTTATCTCTATCTCTCCATATTTCTTCTTCCATCTCTCCTTATACCTCTATCTCATTATCTCTCCATATCTTTCAACCACTATATCTCTCCTTCTCTCTACCTCTCTCTATATATCACTTCCTATTTCTTTCTTTATCTTTCTATCTCTCCCTCTTTGTCCCTCTCTCTACCACTCTCTATATATCACTACATAATTTTGAAATCTTTATCAATTTGTAAATATTTACCACTAAAATAATAACTAAAAATTAGACATATTTGTTGGTGGAAATGGTTGACCTAACCCCATTTTGATCTAGTTTTTACTATCATGCATTTATTATAGCCTTTATCTTTTATTAATGAAATTATGACCTATGACAATAGAATTTATGATCAAATTGAAGCATGATGCTTATTCATTTATTCCAAGATTCTTATAGTTATATGCCACATATGTGTGCATTTTTAATGATATTCTCTTTATAACATTTTCCTTAAACATTTATTATAAAAATAATTACAAACCATTTTAAATAGTAACACAATAAAATAATAGTTTCAAATGAATCTTCATAGTCATATATTATCTATGATGAGTTATATTTCAATCTATCAACATGGTTTCTTATTTTATTATTACATGTTTATCTATCCACTCAGTCTTACATTAATAATTGGGTGGTTATACATCACTTATGATCTTACTTATTCTCATTTAATTTCTTCGTGACTCATCAAATCATCCTACCCATGATAGGACAATCACTTTGACATGCATTCACATGATGTCTTATATCATTATGCTCACACACATATCATGTTCTAAGATCCATATCACAATATTAGGAGTATTATATATTATAATTCCTTTTTAACCTTATTTTTAGGAAAAATTTCTCAACCTTGTATCATGGTCTAAAGAAAATATATATATTTTAAGGCTACAAAACAAAAATATTTTTTTAGGGCTTTAAAGGTTTATTTGGGCCCCAAAAATGTTGAAACAAGCCTTAATTGGATCAAGTAGATTACAATGACATAGATCTCTTCAAAATATTTAATTAACAATTGAGAGATTAATCAATTCCTAGATCCAAATTTATGATCTTCAAAATTTGGTATTGCCACATCAAAAATGTAAGAGCATTTATGACATTTAAAAGATCTATGTGAGGAAGTTGAACTTGTTGACCAACTTATGATGCGTGTTATGAAATATCATAAGACATCTTTGAAAGGAGATAATTGAGCCAAAATTGATCACCTAAGTTGGTGAGTGGATTATCATTAGCTTATGACATGTATAGGGAATACACTATGTTTAGACAATAGACTCACCAAGGTGGATTTGGGCATTGGATTTTGACTAGGGATTTGGTTCCTAAATTTTGGTTGGTTTTAGCTCATGGTTTCATATATTTGTTCTCCTACTTATTGGTTGTTGAGATGGAGCTTATATAATGAGATTTTTAGGTACTATTATGCTACCATAATTGCTCCAAATCTATTGTTGATGATACTCTTGTAAAGTCTTAGAATTTTCAAGTGTATTATAACCAAATTTTATTACTGAATAATGCAGATTAAGTTTCTTTTAAGTATGGGGTTTTTCTCCTAGAAAATCACTATTTCTCCACATAAATTGTTTTTTTATGATAACTAATTTTGTGTTTCTTTCCTTGTAACTATATGGTTAACTTTATTTTTACACAGAGCTCCATTGATATACTTGTGTAGAAAGGAAAATTCACACCTTTTCTTCATTTCAATCATGTACTAAGAGTCACATTAGGGACACATTAACCTTTCTCATACTATTTGAATCCATGTCACCATGAGGGAATTATTGCCTCACCACAATTAGTGTATTCTCATGCTCCTAGATATCACAATAACAACCTATTCCTAACCTAATAGCTTATGTAAGTTAATAAAAGTGTTTCTATTCATTGACAGCCACATTGCCATATTTTATTTTCCTTCAATGGGGGCCAAATTATATTCATTGATAAATCTCCAACCATATTATTAGCATGCATATTATTTAAGATATTTTACTTCATTGATAGATGATGTATTTATTAAACTAATCATTAAAACATGATCCAAGTATGTGTGCATGATTAGCTTAATTTTACATTTCATATACTAATTTTCCCACTTCTCTAGTTCTTTGCATCTTATGGATGCAATCAATAAAAAAATGTCATATAATTCTATTAATGCTCCTATGTCGAGATTGTAGAAAATTATAGGCACTTCATCACTATATCTAGATGGATCTTGCTCACATGACATGATACTGCATGATATGTTATGTCATCCTTTATCTATCATTCTAGGTGGAGCATCGCTACATCACTTTTCATACAATTAAAATATTTCTAACCCTAATCTCTCCTATCTCTCTCTTTCATAATCAATGATAGTTTTGATTAGATTAAAACTATAAGGACTAGTACACGTTACAAAGCAACCATAGAGGTAGAGGATAGGTTGCTTGTGATCAATGATAGTTAACTTAAAAATATACATTTTTATTTTTTATTTTTGTAATGTAAACTACTCATTGCACATTGTTCCTCCATTTTTTAGGTTTGCATGGAGCACTCATGTTGAAGGAGGAGCACATATGATGAGATCCAGTGGGTTCCATTAATTTATAGGGATCTTGATTTCCTTTGATGTCTAAATACTTTATATACTTTTTTGTGAATACTCATTTACTTTAAGATATATGTTCATGATAAGATTCACATGCACCTCAAAGTGGGGGAAATATAATGCTTAAATTTACATACAAATGTCATTCCCATTTGGTATTGGATCTATTTTGATGTTCAATAACTTAATATAATTACACATCAACATGACATAATATTTTGTAAAGTTGGGATCATATCCCAATCCTTAATCCATCCCTATTTACATATATTAGATCACTTACTTGACTTTTTTATTTCTACATATTCCTATTAATCATACATTTATTATTCCTATCCATGTACTTTCTCCCATGCATTCATATATTACCTTTAGTTTAGCATTTTCATGTTTTGGGTCAATCACATGACATATCTTGGGTCAATCCCTTGAAATATGGGTGCAATCTCATGCCATGCAGGGGCATTCTCATGCCATGCATTTAATTAGCCTTCATATTCAAAATTTTAAATCCAAATGTATTAATCCCCATTTATTCAGCTCATGTCATCAACCAACTTGGTACATATTTCACACTATTACTTACTTTGTATTAATATTTAAAGGCATTCAATGTGCATTCATTTATCATCTTAAAACATTTAACCATCCTAGTATTTCAAGGAGCAATGACTATGGAAATATTTTGATTTAGAGCACTAAAAGGAATCTAATTTGCATCAAAGTCATCTAGAACATCTAAATTGATTATAGACTGTTATCTTCAATCATTTCCATGACCATGAAGCTGGTCTAATAAAGGGGGTTGACATAGGTGAAAAGAAACCTTGTGATTCAACACTTTTTCCAAGATAATTTTTCAATATCACTAGTCCTTAATAGTCATCATAGATAAAATATTGATCATGATGAGTTCAATTGTGCTTTAATCCACTATTAGAAAAATCACTTTCATAGTTTACATATAGAACTTATGCACAAATGTTCATTTCTATAACAAGAAGGAATGATCCTACAAGGCATAGATTTGGCAAACATCAAGTTTGAAGATTGTTGTAATTCTCAAGATGAAGTATAAGCATAGATCATTCGTATCTAATCCCAAGAAAAGTGAACTTCAACCTAAACTATTAGAGTTGTTCTTCTTCACCATTCATAGAGCTAGGTGCCTTAACCATGATAATTACTTTTTTAAATTAAAGTTTAATATATTGATATTTTACCTTTAACTCTATTATATAGATTAATCGTATGTTTATTTAATCCATTAATTAATTATTCTCAATAATATGTTTAAAATATTTATATTTTATGTCAAAATATAATATTTATATATTTTATAATATAATTTTTTAATTATATTTATAATTTTTATATCAATATTTTAAATTACACTTAATAATCTAAAATCATATTGAAAAAAATAAAATAAATAAATATCACAATTTTCACTCAAACTCATCCCTATATTCTTTTAAGAGTCTACCAGTTAAGTGAGATAGAATCAGGTGGTCAAAGTTTTGAGGCTTTTATTATAGAATCTCTCAGGCTGAAATTTACACTTATAATCCTTTCTCAAAGGCTTAAATTAGACATCCTCTAAGCAATAGGTAGTGTATTTGAAATGAATTGAACTAAATTGACATTGCACATGGTAATCTCACGTAGTCTACCTAATAAAAAGAGCCCACCAAAGGTAAAATCGATTACATCCATGCAGTCTTCCCCAAGGTGGTGATCAACCCATAGATAGGCCTGTCATCTTACCAAACAAAATCATTTCGAACTTTCTTATTTCTTTCTTGTTTCGAGATCTCTATTTCTGTTAGTTATTACAGAAAGAAGAAGCAAAATTTCTAGAATAATGAACAGGCACTAGCAATGCTGATCCTAGGGAAAACTGGCAGAGGCCCTACAACCCAGCAAAACAAAGGAAACCCACCATAAAAGAGCCTATTACCAACTATATTGAAAGCGAAGCCCTTTTCCAATATCTCAGATATAATCTGTACTAAACAGGCTGGCCAATTCATGTCTTCTAACTGGAGTCGCTATCAAAGAGCCGACTTCACAGTTGCAGCAGATTGACAGAGAATGGCAGATAAAAGAGAAGACAAAAAACATGAGTATTAACAAGTATTTTATTGCCAATATGAAATCGCCTTGAGAGCCAAAGGCTGTGTCAATGAAAGGCTTTTTTATACTGTGGGTGCTGCTGAGCATAACATCCAGACCACAAGCCAACATAATTGAAGTTGTTGCCATCAAAGCGGATCCCATTATGCTGTTCCTCAGTGTCTGCACTGCTAGAACTCAATTTTTATCACCACCACCCTGCATAGAGAACATAGATCATGATTCATCAATGCATAGTAACAAAATAACTCCAAATTAGCAGTCCTTTAAAGCTTTTACCTTTATGATGCCTTTAACCCAAGGGTACAAATATAAGATCTACGAAGTATTTCCTGCACTCCATAGTTTTGTTACACTGAGACAGTTTCTGAAATTGTTGTAGGTGTGTATGGTTTATAGTGCTTGTAATAAATGCTGGGTTGTGATGCACTTTTCATCCCAAGTGTATCAAATGGTCCTATCATTTTAGGAAAATTCACTGTTAGCAATTTATCGTGGAAAATTCACTCTTATCAAATCACGCAAGAAAATTTACTGTCATGACAAATTCATCACAAGGAAAATTCACCACAAGCAATTCACCACACCATCACATTAACATTTTTAATATATATTTCCAAGACTTTAAAATGCGGGTGAATTGCTGGTGGTGAATTTTTCTTGAGATGAATTTGTCATGACGGTGAATTTTCTTACGATGAATTATTGACGGTAAATTTTCTGATGATGAATTGCTGGGTGAATTTTCCTAATGCCCATTCATATATTATAAACAATAACATACTCTGGTACATTGAATTTGGTCTTCTTTCCATCGTTTTGAATCACCTCTGAGGTATGCGTGTAAAGCTTAAAGCATCCATATATAAAAACATTGCTTTCAACTTTATCCTTTTCAATTTTTTTGTTCATATATGCGTAAGGCAACCATGTAAAGTTTTCTAGCTTGGGAGCGGCCATCGCCACTCCTGTGGTGTAAGCAAAGCTGGTTTTTAGCATGAAAAGATGCTATTTTGTAGAATTCCTTGCAGATCTAGAAAGATAATTATCAAGCACACAGAAAACAAGAACATGCACAATCTGATTTCATTCTTATTCACTGTATCAAATGATGCATAGATTTACAGATTTATAACCACCATAGGAGAAGACTCCAAGGAGGAAAAGTAGGGGAAATCATTAGTTAGCTTATAATTAGCCAGAGTTAACTAATGAAGAGCAGTTGGAAACTGGCGGTTGCATGCTTTAACAGCGGTTGCATGCATCTAACAACAGTATGACGATTGCATGCTTTGAACAGTAGTTGCATGCATCTAACAGTAGTCTCAAATAGTTAATTATGCTAACACTCCCCCTTAAGTCTAAGGAGACAAAATCCTAAAAAGAGGAAAGAGGAAAGAGGAAAAACCCTGTGGGAACAAAACCCCCCCCCCTTAAATCTAACTAAGGAGAAAAAGGCCTATAGAGGCAACGAAGATGGGTCCTGGCATCAAGGCCAATTTAGGTACCCATTTACATATAAAATCCCCCCAAAAATATAGAGAGAATATAAGAAAGGAAGATATGAATCCTCGCATATTGAAAGAGCTTCCGTGCCAATGACGAACGCGTGAAGACAGAATATGATCCACTGTCCGCAAACAACATTTCTCCCCTTAGAAAGGAAAAGATCCACTGGTGATTGGAGAAGCCAATCCAATAAGACAGGTGATACTGGAATCCAAATCCAAATGATGTGCGCCTTTGAAAATTGCTCACATGTCCACATCTCTGAAAGCGATGATGGCTATCCAAGATCTTGTGAAGACTGATCTGGAGCAAGCTGCAAAGGCAATGAAGATGGTGGGCCAACAACGCTGATGTGGCTGTCAACAAAGAGGAGTGGAATGTCCTCAAAGTAATCCTCCAGATCTGCAATATAAGACTCTACAAACAAGGATGATATGTCTGCAATATACGAATCTGAAGTAGCTATGTCTGGAAGATGTATGATGCCCTATTGCAAGAAGCCATTGGAAGCTTTTGAAGAAGCAACACAGAACACAGAACACAGAATCAGCAACAGATGCAAGGACAGAAGAGTCCTCAAAGAGAAGACATATGTCCTCAATGTTGTCGTCATGATCAAGGAGGAGAGACTCTGCAAACAAATGATGAATGTCTGAAAGGATGACATCTCGCTGATCACGAGGACAAGAGTGAACCTGCAAAAGAGAATCTAAAGTAGCCTTCGGAGAAGCCAAAATCTCTTTTGAAATAGCAGGTGAAGGAGACTGAATAGTTGCCAATATAGGAGGTGTAGAAAGAGGAGAAACAAGAAGAGATGTCATTGTATCATCAGGACAATCAAGATTCTTCCAATAATTAAGTTCCTCTTCAGTATCATCGTCATACAAAGGATCATCCTCTTTATCATGGGAGAGAAGCATGTCTATAGTGGGATTATCTGGGAATGGAGGTTCAGTGGGATCTCCATATATTTTCCATAGAGTGTTCCAGAGAGTGCGAGGGCACTCAATGTGTGACAGAGCCCATGATGTGCGGTCCCCAACACTTAAACTGATTAATCCTAAGACATGATCATTTCTACTTTCCCATATAGATTTCTGCCAACATGCAGTTGGTTCAGGAATAAGTCCAAACAAATGAGGCAATGAATGAATCCATCGGTAGTGCTTTAGGATTCCATCACGCCAGGACTTATAGTTTCCTTCTCCCAAACTAATGATAGATGGATGATTTCTAATTCCCATTTTTAGACTAGATATTTACCCCTTTTTGGAACTTTATTTCAGTTCATATTAACCCCCAAAAATGAATGCAAAAAGCGACTTATCGTTTACATAAGTGACATGCAAACACATGAATGAAACATGCAAGTTCATGCAAAAGAAATCTGCACGCTGTAGATGGAATAAGCCCGATCTGTAATCGTAAACCTCCAATTGATAAACTCATGCCTATGAGGATACCTTTTGGATGTGATGATGAAGATGTTGGTAGTCATTGCGTGGGTAGAGGGCGCTCCTGCTGCTTGGTAAAACACCTGCACCCTTCTTCCTTCTATTCTGTATATAAGATCCTCTATGCAGGCCGAGCCAATAATGGATGGCTGTATGTGGAGGACAGCAAGTTGGAAGAAGCAAACGACTGAAATTGAAGCCAACAATTTTCAATGCTTCGAAGCTTGGTGGGTGCGAGATTTGGGACCTGTGGTGTTGCTGCTCAGGTTTGGGCGCTCAGATGAGAGCTTTGCTTGGCATGTTGTAGAGATCGTTGATTGTGAGCTGAGCGGTCTCCTTCACAATTACACACCCTGCAATTACTCACACACAGCAATACACAGCAAATGAAATCTATCAAAATACAATGTATTTGTTCATCTAATGGCTTGTAAATATCTCCCACAAGGCTCTGATACCATGTAGAATTCCTTGCAGATCTAGAAAGATAATTATCAAGCACACAGAAAACAAGAACATGCACAATCTGATTTCAATCTTATTCACTGTATCAAATGATGCATAGATTTACAGATTTATAACCACCGTAGGAGAAGACTCCAAGGAAGAAAAGTAGGAGAAATCATTAGTTAGCTTATAATTAGCCAGAGTTAACTGATGAAGAGCAGTTGGAAACTAGCGGTTGCATGCTTTAATAGTGGTTGCATGCATCTAACAACAATATGACGATTGCATGCTTTGAACAGCAGTTGCATGCATCTAACAGTAGTCTCAAATAGTTAATTTGTTTTCCATGAACGTGTAAGCGACAAATTGAAATACTTAATTTTTTCTTAATTGTAGATTTTTTTGTCAATTGAGATATGTATGCATCATGTGTCATTAAATTTTCTCCAGTAAAATGACCACGAATTTGTCCTCTCTTTTGATTTGCTGGCATGACCATTCTTAGAAGAAGAGGGCTTGTACATTCAAGAACAAATCATTCCTTATGTTTTTATTCATTGGCATCTTCAGACAAAGACAATTCGCAACACCCATGCAAGGTTTTGGAAGTGCGTCATGTAGGTCCTCATAACATCAATATTAGTTTAAATAGTCATTTATATTCATATAATAAATATTTTAAAATATATTATATTATAAAAAGGTAGTGGAAAAAATCATTCCTCATAATTTATTTAAAACAAAATTTTAATTATTATAGAGAAAAATAAAACGTAAACAGCAGCTGGAGGTATGATATAATCATGATTAGACATTCTAAATAAAAACTTTCTTGCATGCATAGAGATTTATGTTAGATTTTTGGGAAGCACATACATAAATTCAACAAACAAAAGATTATTATCAAATATCAAAATGGCATATTGACCTATCAAAAACAATTTAAAATACAAGTCATACTAATAATTCCAAAACAAGTTTGTTTGTATTGTTTTTATTTATGGTGAGCTTCCCAATTACATTTAATTCTCCTCTATGAACTTGTACAAAATCAACAATTATAAAGGAAAATAAGAAAATAATTGGATTCAATATATATATTTAAAGGCCAAAGGCCTAAACTATTTATATTAATCTTAAAGCTGAAATACATTCTTATAAGTTCAAAGCATTTGTGCCAGGGGAGAATGTTTATCCCACTGGCAAGAAAGTTTAACTTGAAATTCTAAACAAAAACTAATTGCAGCCACAACCCATTGAGGGAAAAAATAGTGAAACATCTATAAACTACTCCCCTCCTCCCCAACATGCAGTCTAAGGAAACTACTCAAAATTTATGGTGCTCAAACATCCATCCAAATTTAAAATTGTCTTTAGGAGTCTTAGAACCCAAACTCCCAACCACCCAGAAGTATCTTCAAAATCTTGCTATCAAATAAAATTACCATCTATGCCAAAATATTATACTTATATGGAAAAAAAGAGAAGAGTGCAGGCCATGCAAAATAAATAGGACTATGAATTACCAACTTCCTATATATAATTGATAAAATTTCTGACCCATTCAAAGTCTTGGACTAGCTCAACATGCAACATTTTCTTTAGGAAGCTTATTGCCACCTTTGTCTACTCTCTATGTGTGTGCAGCGCCTCACCTTTGATATCCAATATGAAGGGGTAGAAGGTTACTTTCTCACCCAGAACCAAAAGATGCTCCAAGTCATGGGGCCTGGATATACCAAAATTGAAGGAGGCAACAAACATCACTACCTCCAGCCCACTTAAAATTTTAGGTATAAAAAGCTTGTGAGCCATTTCCACCACCTTCGTCTTCAAAGTGTGCAAGTCTAGTAGTGCCACCACAAATCATGACAAAATGTCTAAATCAACCCTATACCACTTGTCTGACACCAAATTGTTTTGACCTAGGATGAGTTTAACTGCTCCAATCAACATAAAATCTAGGTCCACCATGATTCACTTCAACCAAAGCTCTAAGATTACACCCCATAAGGCCATCTATCTGGGGGTACTCACTAGGATTGGATTCAAAATATTAAAAGAAATCTATTTTTAAAATTTAATAAGTGAAAATGATTATTATTAAGATTTATCTAAACACAGTAAAAAATGATTATTTTTTATGTTAGAATATAACTAACATTTATATAAAAATATATATTTAAATTATTTAATTGATCATCATGTTACATTTAAACTCAATAGTTTGATAACTACTTTCAACAAAAATGACCCAGATGACCAATGTAGTCATTAAGATCTTAAATTTAGCTTATAGGAATTTGTAATGGTGCATATCACCAAATTTTATAATAGTAAATGTGGATGCTAGGTAATTAAAATCTAAAAACAAAGCACACATTATAATTTTATGACAAATATTGTTCAAAGAGTAGACTAGAATTTAATTTCAATGGTGAGTGTGATCTAAAATTGAAATGGGTATAAGAAATGTTGACCAATTTAGTGCAAATCATACATAGAGTGCTATTTTTAAATGGTCTAATGTGAAATTCTAATATAGTATAGTGTGGCAATTCACAATGACTACATTAATTTTTTGTAAACTTAGGGTAATAATGTGTCATTTTTGGTACATCCCTTTTTATGATTTTAAGGTACAATTTTGAAATATTTTTCAATTTGTATAGAATTTCCACTAAAATAATCATTGAAAATGAGACATTTTTTGTGTGGAAATGGGTGACCTAACCCCATTTTGATCTAGTTTTAACTATCATGCATTTATTATAGCCTTTATCTTTCATTAATGGAATTATGAACTATGATACTAGAATTGATGAGAAAATTAATTCATGATGCTTATTCATTTATCCCAAGATGCTTATAGTTATGTCAGTGTATATTTTAAATGGTTGCATACACATAGGTTGACCTAAGCCTACTTAGGAATTTATTGTTGCATGACACATTAACATAGATATTTTCTAGATATTTTCCTGATATTTATCCTAGGTAGTTTATAGACTGGAGAAGCGCTGATACACCTCATGCTTGAATATTTCTCCTTTATAAGGAGACCCTTGACTGTCCAATAAAGTGGAGGAGCTTATGCATTATCTATGCTTGATTAAATCTTCTTCGTGATTTGCAGGTTCTTTCATGGTATCAAATCCGTTCGAGGAGGTTTTCAGGCCATTGACGAATGCATTCTTGCCGACTCCCATTCTTATTCTGCTCCGGTTGAAACCCTCTATTGGTGCATTGTCTGGGCGTCTAAATCTCTGCTAAATACTCATTGAACTGAGGTAATTTTTTGTTGGAGAGAGGCGTTTTTGAAAGGAGATTGGGAGCGCTATTCCTTGAGATGATTTTTTATGTTCTAGACGTCTAATCCTCTGTCTTTTTCTGCCCCCTCTGTTTCTACATTTTTTAAATCCCAAAATCACTGCTGAAAGCATGATAAACCTTCAAGAGGTGCAATTTTGACTGAGCAAAGGATGTCTCTGCTGTGACGAGCATGAAAATTAGGCGATTGAGGGCAGAGAATGGCATAAGAGCTAGTCAACTCTAGTGCACACAAGAGGAGGTGACCGGCACAGTTAGGAGGCATGATTTGGTTGGATGGGTTTGAATACCTTGTGTCTCCATCATCTCGTCGAGAAGTCTTGGGAGGTGCTCACCCATCGACTGATCCACTTCAGACGACTGACTCTCCCCTGGCTTCCCTTGGTGCGATATTTGTTGCAAGGGAGGAGCTTATGCATTATCTATGCTTGATTAAATCTTCTTTGTGATCTGCAGGTTCTTTCAAGTTATATACCACATATGTGTGAATTTTTAATGATATTTTCTTTGTAACAAATGAATTGATAACAATGCACCTATTTTCCTAATTTCATTCAATATGCAAGTTATAGAGGATCAATCTGAAAACTAACATAACTAACTATAAAAATGTTGATTTGGAAAGGTGAGAATTATGTGTACCTATCACCAAAGATGTTTTTTCAGACGTCATTGAGGACTCATTTTCCCTATGGGGAATGGGTCTTGGCTAGGGCTCCTAGAAATTGCTTTCTAGTTTTTTTTTATTCTATGTCTGCACTCCCAGATTCTAATTGTTCACTATTGGAAAGCTGGAAATAAATCTTGTAGATCAGTTTCCATGATTTGAAAACTTTTCTTACAACTTTGACAACTTTACAACTTTTTTCAATTTTTCTCTCCAATTGATCTTCAACCTAAAATATGCAATCACACATCAAAGAGAGAAAAATGTTGTTTGTTAGGGAATAGGGTTTTACCTTGGTCAAACCATGTTTGGTAATTAAACCTTATGATGAAACAATGAAACATGAACAATGATACCTTATTTGAAACCTTGGATAACAAATCTGCAAACTAGCATGAAGTGGCCTCAATGAATGTAGATCTTGATCATGAAACTTGATGTGAAATAATTTCTTTGATATGCCTAAATTGACCTTGAACACTACATCAACATATTAGCTCAAACAACATGCATGATGCAATATATCTTTGATATGACAATGGAATCTTGGTTGCTACAATAATCTTCAATAATTCTACCCTTGAATGCCTTAGAAATGCTATTGAAATTCTCTCAATCTCACTTGCTCATAAATTTTCTAGGATGCTTGAAGACTTGAAATTTTTAGGATTGCTTAGATGAAACTTAGTGAAATAGCCTTGTATTCATACATATCTTATCATTAATTCCTGAAATTCAAATATAACAAGTTGACATTGAATTATAGATTTGAAATCATTAAAATATACCAAAAACATATTTCAAAGAGGGGTCTTATGTCTAAGTGAGGACCCATGCACCCTATCATTCACCATAGGGAAAATGGGTCCTAGGCCACTTACCTAGGACACACATCGGACAATGTTAAACATTATGAAAAATCAGGGTCCTAGGACTAAGTGAGGACCCATTCACCCTATGGCGAATGGGTCCTAGATCACTTACCTAGGACACACATCTTCCAAAATTAAGTGTTGTGTAATGGCATTTATGAATGTCGGGTTTTATCTCTCAAAATTTGCATTTAATTAGGCTCAGATTTGAATTAAAGGGGACAATTAAGGAAAATTAAGCTCAATTAATTAATAAAGCCCTAGATTAGTGTGAAAGTGTAAAGATACAACTAAAACACCTTAAATAAGGCACAATTAAGTCCACTTAATCTAAAAGGGCTGTAAAATTAATGTGAATATGGAAAACATATTACAACGCTAAATTAAGGAAACATTAGGCTAATTTTAATATTAATTATTCTGTAATTAAGTGTGAAAAAGGGACACTTTTCCTACACTACACCAAATAATAGTTTGGCATGCATCTTCACAATCATATATTATCTATGATGAGTTATATGCCTATCTAGATGAACATGATTTCTTATTTTTATTATCACATATATTGTTTATCTAGCCACACATCTTATATTAATAATTGGGTGGTTATACATCACTTATGATATTCTTAATTCTCATTTAATTTCTTGGTGCCTCATAAAATCATCCTACCCATGTGATGGTAATCACTTTGGCATGCATTCTCATGATGTATTATATCATTATGCTTGCATGCATATCATGTTCTAAGAGACATCACAATATTAGGAGTATTAAGCATTATAATTTCTTTCTTTCCTTATTGTTTGGTTGCATGCATATTATTGTCAGGAAATGTGCCTCAAACTTGTATCATAGTCAAGAGAATAATTTTTATTATTTTTAAGGCTATACAACACAATAAAAAAAATTGGGCTCTAAAGATTGATTTGGGCCCTACAAAATGTTAAAACTAGAATTAATTGGATTAAGTAGGTTATGATGGAATCTAATTTAAAATGAGGGATTAATCAATTCCTAGACTAGAATGTCTCCCAAATTTGGGATTGCGACATCAAACATGGAAGTGTCTATGACATATAAAAGATCTATGAGAGGAAGTTGAACTTGTTGACCAACTTATGATGCATGTCATCAAATATCATAAATTATCTTTGAAAGGAGGTAATTGAGCCAAAATTGATCACCTGGAAGTTGGTGAGGTGGATTATCATGAGTAAGGAGTATGCTATTTTCAGCCAATGGACTCACCTTGCAATTTGGGCATTAGATTTTGACTAGGTATTTGGGTCCTAAATTTTGGTTGGTTTTAGCTCATCGTTTCATGTATTGCTTCTCATATTTATTGGGTGTTGAGATTGAGCTTATATAATGAGTTTTGTAGGTACTATTATGCTACCATAGTTGCTCCAAATATCTTTTTGGTGATACTCTTGTAAAATTTTTGAATAAATACATGAGTGTATTATAAGAAAAAATTATTCTTGAATAATAAATTGAGTTTATTTTTAGTGTGGGGTTTTTCTCCCAAAAGAATTGTTTCTCCACATAAATTACTATTTTTTATATTATATTAAAAAGGAACAATGGTCCCAACCCATTACAAAAAAACTACCTAAAGGAAAACCAAAAAAGGTGCACACTGGCGAAAAAAAGTATATCAACAACACAAAATTAGTAGATAAAGCAATAAAATAAAAAGGGAAACAAGGGTTGAAGCCCTTTCACAATTTTGTTGATGGTGGTCAAGATCCAACAAAATTCACAACTAGACAATAGAAGAACTAAACTTAGATAGATGCACACCCCTAATCTGGTATGAGAATGTGATACATATTTTGGAAGACCTTTCTACTTGTAATGAAAAATAGTCCAAAAACCATTATCCTCACCACCCAATAAGGGAGAGGTGGGAGAACACATATCCTTGGAACCAAAAGGAGACAAACCATGAGAGGAGAGCCAAATCAAAGATGAAGGACATTAAGGGGAAATTGAGGAATCCATAGAAGGCTTACACAACAACCCCAATAACTAATAATGGATTATAAACAACTTGTGGAACATTAGGATCAAGAACCAACTCCTCAATGGCAATAGGAAGGAAAAAATTCAGAGTTAAAGTATTCCTTGGAATACTATACATTAGAAGTTCATGATTAGAATTCTTCCACTAAGAGGAGGAATTTGAGACCTTCAAGTGAAGAAAATTAGATGCCATGTCAATAGTAACAAATCATCACCAACACCAAAAAGGGATGCCTTGATAATCCAAAGATTGGCTCCATAAAAAATCCCCAACCTATAAAACAACCTCCATTGGGAGAGTTGAAGACAAGTCCAACTCCACAATAATACAATCATAGGTGGTGTGAGAGAACATGGTAGTGGAATTATCCAACATAATAAAACCCCAAAAGAATTACCAATGCTGATATAATAGGAATTAGACCAAAAATGAAGTGTAAGATTCAAGATTAAAATCCAAAATAGCACTTGGTTGAAAGACTAAGTAAGAGGACTAAAAGAAGCCGGCCAAATCTTGAGAAGGAGAGCATGCTAACCCCAAAACCAAGAGTGAGTATTAAGGAAAACATCATAATTAGAGGTTGAATAAAAAGAAACCACAAAATAAGCCTTTGCACAAGGTAAATATCCATGTCTTCCCATTCATAATGGGATGCCACTACATATAGATATAGAGGTTTAAATCTTTGATATGGGGCCACAATTTTTCAAACATATAGATTACCCCTTTCTAGGAAAATAATTCCTCATTTTTATGAACATCCTCCCCCATAACCACTATAGGAGGGGAAGGATTATGTAGCATTCAAAATTTCATAATGAAATGATTAACTAGTAGGGCCTCTCAAATCCATATCACCACATTTCAAAGGAGAAGATGAGCCCCCACTAAAAACATTGGAAAAAAATAAACCAAGTACATCGTAGACCTAAAACTTACTATAACCTCACTGCTAGAAGTAAGGGACATAGGGGACTGAAGGTATGTAATTTCTAGGAACTTCTTAATAGGAGAACCCACATTACTAGAAGAACTCAACACATCCAATGACATATTTATAGAAATCGTAGAGTCTAGGTGTGCAAGAGTCATCACACACCCAAGAAAAAGCTTAGAAACATAAGAAGGAGACCCATTTCCCTCAAGCATATGTAGAGGAACAAAGGTGAGAGTGATATCTATCACTAGATCACTCTCCCAAGATCCAAAGACCCCATTACCTACTTTTATAAGTGACAAGAAAGAATTTGAAATTTGAGAAGAGCAATAAAGGGAGCAAGAAGAGCAAGACACCATTTTTTAATAGCTTGATCCTTAAATTACTAAGTTATGATAACTAATCTTATGTTTATATCCTTATAATTATATGATTATTTTAATTTTTTACACATAGCTTCATTAATAGACTAGTGTAAGAAGGATAATCCACAAATTTTCTTCCTTTTAGTCATGTACTAAGAGTCACACTAGGTACACAATAACCTTCCCCATAATAGCTAAATCTATCTTACCACGAGGGACTTATTGCCTCATCTCAATTACTGTATGCTCATGCTCCTAGATTCCATAATAGGAAAATATTCCAAACTTAATATCTTATGTAATAATAAAAATATTTTTGGCCATTAAGGGTCATATCACCATATTTTATTTTTCTATAGTAAGGTCCAAATTATGTCCATTGAAAATTATCTCCAACCGATGAGCTTAGTATGCTCGTTGTTTGAGATATTTTACTTGATTGATATATGATGCATTTATTAAAGTAATCATTCAACATGATCCAATTATGTGTTCACGATTTTCTTAAATTTTTATTTCGTATACTAATTTTCCCTCTCCTATAGTTCCTTGCATCCTATAGATGTAACCAATTAAATGTGGCATACCCTACCATTAGTGCTCCTATGTTGAGATTGTAGATAGTTATAGATCCTACATAGAGACTCATCACCATATCTAGATGGATCTTCCTCACATGACATGATAATGCATGATATGTCATGTCATCCTTTGGCTAACATGCTAGGTGGAGCATTACCACATCACTTTTCATACAATTAAAATCTTTCTTACCCTACTCTCTCCTATCTCTCTTTCATGATCAATGATAGTTAATTTAACTTTAAAAATGTATATTTATCTTTATTTTTGTAACAAAATGCACATTACACATTGTTTCTCCATTTTTTAGGTTTCCATGGATCACTCATGTTGAAGGAGGAGCACACATGATGAGATATAGTCAGGTCCATTATTTTATATGGATTTTGATATCCTTTGATGTTTAAATACTTACTTTTTACACATGTTAATGATTTCTCATTTACTTTAAGATATAAGTTGATAATAAGATTCACATGCACCTTAAAGTGGGGAGAAATTTAATGGTGAAATTTCCATAACCAATTTAATTCCCATTTGGTTTTGGGTCTATTTTGATGGAATAACTTAATATAATTACAAATAAGCATGACATAATCTTTTGTAAAGTTGGGATTATACCCCAATCCTTCATCCATCCCTATTTACATATATTAGATCACTTATTTGACCTTTTTATCTTTGCACATATTCCTATACATTAAACATTTATTATTCCTATCCATGCATTTTATCTCGTACATTCACTTATTGTCTTGATTTTAGCACTTTCATGCCTTAGGTCAATCCCATTACATGTGGGTGCAATCTCATGCCATGAAAAATTAGCACTCATATTAAAAAAAATAGATTCAATTTTTTTATCCTCATTTATTAAGTTCCTACCATCAACCAACTTGGTATACATTTTACACAATTACTTACTTTGTCTTACAATTTAAAGGCAATCAATGTGCACTTACTAATCTTAAATATTTAATCATCCTAGCATTTCATGGAGCAATAACTATGGAAATATTTGCATTAATGTTATCTAGAACATCTACATTGATTATAGTGTTGTCTATAATCATTTTCATGACAATAAAGTTGGTCTAATTAAGGGGGTTTACGTAGATGAAAAGAAATCTTGTGACTGAATATTTTTTAAGATATTCTTAAATATCGCTAGTCCTTAATAATCATCATAGATAATATCTTGATCATGATGAATTTAATTGTGCTTCAATCCACTATTGAAATCACTTTTACATGTTACAGAATACTTATGCACAAAGGTTCATTTCCATAGCAAGAAGGAATGATCCTACAAGCTGTAGATTTGGAAAACATCAAGTTTGTAGATTGCTATAATTCTCAAGATGCAGTCTAAACATAGGTCATTATTTTCAAGTTCCAAGACAAGTGAATTTCACCTTGTGTTAGAGTTATTCTTCATTATCATTCTTAGGACTCGGTGTCTTAACCATGACATTTACCTTTTTAAATTAATGCTTAATATCTTGATATTTTATTCTTAACTTAGTTATATATATTAATTTTATGTTTATTCAATACATTGATTAATTAATCTAAGTAGTTCATATTTAAAATATTTATATTTTATTTCAAAATATATTTTATTTATATTTTATAATATAATTTTATTTTATTATATATAATTTTTATATCAACATTTTAAATTACACTTAACAATCTAAAAAACATTTTATATATTATTTTATTTCATAATTAGTTGATAGGCTATTTTGTTTGAAGTTTTTGCCAGGATTTTCATCAGCCCAGCCGTGAATTAGATTTGTTGGTGCCGGGGGTCTGTCAACTAGCGAGGAGGGCATCAATTTTTTTTGTGGTGACGTGGAACTTGGTAATTATGTGGGTTGGTGGCAGTGGAGAATGGTTTTTTCGTTATGGGGAAGGTGAATGGTAAGTGTTTCTTGGTGTGAGCGTCAATGCATCTTTCTATTGGTGTACGGAGGTGGCGGCTGACATAAATGCTATATTGAATGTTTTCATGTGGAAAAGTATACTTTGATTAAGTTGTATTGTCGAAAGAGCCATTATGGTGTGGGTTTGATACCAGACTATTTTTAAAATAATCGCCTTCAGCTCCATTTTTTAGCAGGTTGGAGGGTTGTAAAACTGTTGTGTTGTGGAATCTGTAAGTTTTTTTTTATGGGTATTTTGTAGAGATGAGTAATTTATTGTTCATGTCTTTCGTTCTATGTTTATTGTTGCTTTTGATAGCAGGTTGGATTATTTTAACACTGATGCGGTGCAAAATGTGTGAGAAATTATATTGATTAAGTTGCATTGTCGAAAGAGGCATTGCGGTGTTGGTTTGTTAGTAGATTATTTATCGTTCATGTCTTTTGTTATGTGCTTATTGTTCCTTCTGATAGTAGGTTGGAGGATTTTAACACTAATGTGGTGCAAAATGTGCGAGAAAGTATATTGACTAAGTTACATTATGTAAATAGCCATTGTGGTGTTGGTTTGGTAGCAAACTATTGTAAAAATCACCTTCGGCTCTGTTTTATAACATTTTGGAGGGTTTTAAGGTTGTTGTGCCGTGAAATCTATAAGTGGTTTTGCATGTGTATTTTGTGTGAATGATTAATTTTTTTTTCATGTGTTTTGGTCTCTACTTATTATTTGTTGTTATTTGTTTATATCTTTTCCATTATACCCATTTTGGAGACTTGAAAGAGATTATCGGTCTATGTGGATGGTTTTATTGTAGTTAAATCTTTTTTCTTTCACCAAAAAATAAGGTTAGGTTTAGTAGTTTGTATCTTTGTGGTTATACCCACTTTTGGGGACTTCAAAGAGATTATGACGAGCTGTATGGATGGATTTATTGGAGTTAAATCTTCTTTATTTCACAAAAAAATATGGTTAGGGTTAGTAATTTTTTCGGGTTTCATTTTTTGATTGCACGGTTATTGTGCTCCAAAACCTCTTAGTTGTTTTACATGGGTATTTTGCATAAGCGATTAATTTATTGTTCATATCTTTCAGTCTATGCTTAATAGGAATTAGAGGTGAACAACAAATAAAATAGCTATTAGAGAAATAGTTAAAAATCAACCCACACTAAAGACATTCATACAAGACAAGCAGTCTATGTAAGAGTTGGATTGTCAATTGAAAATTTGGGCTGCATTCTTTGGAACCAAAACCACATTAAATAGAGCTCGTAAAGCCAATGAGTAGCAATAACCTATACAAAATGGGTATAATGCCACAGGCTTGATCAAAAATTTGAGCTACATTTCCTGGAATCGTGTATCAATATGTTTCATGATATTTTTTCCCCCTTGATCTGCTCGAGGCTGCCTGGAACAAACTGCCCCTGTTTATGTATGTAAGCAGTGGGGCTTCCAGATCACATGGGATGGCAGTGTATTATATCAATATGTTTGATTATATTCTTTCTTCGTCATCTGTTTCAACTCCCCCATAACAAACTCTTCATTATGGTAGTTTTCCTCTTCTATTCTCTATTTTTTAAAGTTCTATTTAATGTGGGTTAATGCATCTTGTCGATGGTTTTTGATGGCGGTGGCCAAAGTAAATGCAATATTCAATGTTGTTGTGTTGGAAGGTATAATTTTATTAGGTTGTATTGTCAAAAGAGTGATTGTGGTGTTGGTTTGATACATATAGGCAGATATACATATCCATATATGTAGACGAAGAGCACTGGCATTCTCTAAGTTCAAATCCTTACAAAGAGGATGGTGTGGATTTTGAATAGCAATGTAATTTATTCTTGTGTTTGCATATATAAATTTGCATGTTCATTGAGCTCCCATGATTTTGATTTTAATATGGTGGATGTGTTCTTTTCAGTTTGCTAACAAATAGAGTAATTTTATAAGAGGAGTTGCATTATCTGGCATTTAGTATTATAGAGAAATAGGGAAATTGTAACAAAACTAGTAGTAAAACATATATACATGTATTTATGCATATATACATATATATATAGATGTATAAACATTTATTAGCCAATAGGCTATTTTGTTTGAAGTTTCTGCTAGGATTTTCGCCAGGCCAACCATGAATTGGATTTGTTAGCGCTCGAGGTGCCCCGACCAATGGGGAGCTCACTAGGTTTTTTTTGTGGTGACGTGCACTTTTGTGATTATGTTTCACATAATTGTTTTCTTAGATGAAAGAAAGAAGATTTAACTACAATTTCTCCTATGGGAATGACTGTAATGCCAAAGATGCATGGAGATGACTACAAAAGAATAAAAAAATGATGGAAAGTGTATGTATATGTATATGTATATGTATGTATATCTATATGTAAGTGTATATATATACATATATATTTGTATATATATACATATAAATATATATAGATATATATACACATATATATACTCTGTGCATCTTTTGTGTAATACACATTTTCTACAGTTAGTTGCTTGGTATCTTTCTGATTGATCTAAGTTCAAATTCTTACAAAGAGGATGGTGTAGAATTTGAATAGCAACATAATTTATTCTTGTATTTACATATATGTACAGTTGCACATTCATTGAGCTCCCATGCTTTTTATTTTAATATGGTGGCCATGTTCTTTTCAGTCTACTAACAAATAGAGTAATTATATAAGAGGAGTTGCATTATCTAGCATTCAGTATTATAGAGAAATAGGGAAATTGTAACAGAACTATTAGTAAAATATACATACATGTTTTTATGCATATATACATATATATACAGATGTATAAACATTTATATTTATATATGTGTGTGTGTGTGTGTACACACACACACACACAAGCAAACACTTACCATTCACTTTCCTGACACATTACGTAGAAAATCCGAGCTACATTGGTTGGAATTAAATAATATAGAGAAGCTGACAAATTGTAAAACAACTATTACATGGAAAAACCTAGTGATGGCTCATCTGATGGAAATCTCATCAAAAAATTCAAACAAATAACAAACCCTCTGCATATCCATATATATACAATCACTTATATCTTAATCTACAATTGGGAAATAAAATTACCAACCCTGACCATATTTTTTGACGGAAGAACCTAGATTTACCTACAATTGCTCCTATGGTGACGAGTATAATGCCAAAGATGCATAGAGATAACTACAAACAATAAACCAGGAATGAAAAAATTACAAACCCTGACCATATTTTTTGATGAAATAAAGAAAATTTAACTGTAATCTCTCCATCCACACAAAACCATAATGTCAGTCATCCATGTAGAATGGATAAATAGCCTATACAAAATGGTATGAAACAAACACCATAATGGCTATTCCAACAATGCAACTTAATCAAAGTATACTTTCCCACACTATGACATTCAATATTGCTTTCGCTTCGACTTCCCACATTTACTTTGACCACCCCCATTGTAGAGCAACAACAGCATACCTTAACCCTCGCATGAGTAAACACTTACCATCTAGTATATGTATATATATATATATACAGACTTAATTGAAAAGAGTTGCATTGCATGGCACTAAATATTATAGAGAAAAAGACAAATTGTAAAAGAGCTATTAGACGACAAACTTGACGAGGGAGCAAACCCGAGACACAAAAAATGATGCAATCAACAAGAGAAATTTTATTATTGTTCAGAAAGGAAAATCTTACATGCAGAGGATCTCAAATCCTCGAGCTTTGCAATACATGCAAATTACAGAAACTATAGAAGTTCCCCTTCTGCAGCATACAAACTCTTTTCCCCAAAAAGCTACCCAAAAATCAGAAACTAGCCCATAAATAGCCCCCTTTTCGGTTTGGAGCCAAAACAAAATTCGAGTTATGAGTTTTGGCGGTTTGGTGCCAAAAATTACAATTTGAAATTCAAAAAAAATTGAGTCCTAATTCAAAAATTAGCCAACTTTCAGAAGCCATAACTTTTGATCCAGGACTTCGTCTTTTGAACCGTTTGAATTGTTGGAAAGGTCTCAGAGTGAAGAACGCGCTAAGAACCTGTTCCTTTGGTTCTGACAATTTCTGAGCCCGCACGGGACCGTTTAGTGTCTTAAACTAGACTCGAAAGGTTTTTTAGGGCAAAAAGAAGAAACTGAAACTTGAATAACTTTCAAACCATGAATGATCTTGACCTGATTCCTTCGCCAAAGTGCTTATTTTTCTGTCCTAAACCTTCCCATAAATTTTTGTCTTCCCACGCCTTCAAATTCACACATGCTAAAAATAGCAGTTGAGCAGAAAAAGAAGAAAAGCAGTTCTAAAAGTTGGGAACTCTTATTAGACGAAAAGGGTATCCAGAAATGCAAAAACATCTACAAAAAGAAAACAAAAGGAACATAAATGGAAAACATATTTTTGGGTGATGCAAGATTGCCCTCACACCACTAGATACTCCTGCATCAGACACCCAGGGTAATTTGAGAAGTGACGCTGTCATGTCTCATATGGTTAAGGAAAATTGAAATGGTCAACCTCTACCTTAGACAACCAGGATGAATCTTCCATAGGACTTCCTCTCCACTTCACTAGATATTCTTCATACTACATGTTTCTGGTACTCCTTCCCACACGGCTATTCGATATTTCTTCAATCTCCTCCTTCTTTGAAGTAGGTGAGCTGGAAGGCCACACTATTCCATTGTTGGTATTTCCTATGTGCCACATTCATGATACTCTATCAATTATAAAATATTGAACACAGAGGAAATGTTGACTCCATCTAGAAACTCTACCTCATATGCATTCCCTAAATCATGCCTCTTCAAAATTTTATAGGGACCGAACTTCTTCATCTTCAATTTGTTATAGGTTCCCACTGGAAACATTTCTTTCTTCAAGTGGACCATCACTTCATCACCAATCTGAAACTCCTTATACCTCCTCTTCTGATCTTCCTTAGCCTTATACTGCATATTCATCTTGTTAATATGTTCTCTTACCTTCTCATGTATATTCTTGATGTGCTCTACAAAGTCTCTGGCTTCGACATTTGTTTTCTTCTCTTGGTCCATCTTTCTTAGTTTTGGAGTAGTTTTGGGACTGCCTCCATACACAATTTGGAATGGTGATCTTCCCATGCTCCGGTTGATAGAATTGTTGTAAGCAAATTCTGCCTAGGGTAAGATCAGGTCCCATCCCTTGGGTTTATCTCCTACCAAGCATCTCAATAGGTTACCCAAACTTCTGTTCACAACCTCAGTCTGCCCATCAATCTGTGGATGGTGTGTAGAACTGAACTTCAACTCTATTTTCAACTTCTTCCACAAGGTCCTCCAAAAGTATCCAACAAATTTTGTGTCATGATCTGATACTATACTCTTTGGAAGACCATGTAGCCTCACCACCTCTCTGAAGAACAAGTCAGCAATGTGGACTACATCATGGGTGTTCTGGCATGGGATGAAATGTGCCATCTTCGAAAACCTGTCAACTACCACAAATACTGAATCATTGCCTCTTTATGTCCTTGGAAAACCAAGAACAATGTCCATACTTATATCCTCCCATGGCTTCTCTGGTACAGGTAAGGGCTAATACAACCTAGTATTCTAGCTCACTCCTTTAGCCATCTGACATACTTTGTAACTCTGCACAAACTTCTTCACATCTTGTGATAATTGAGGCTAATAATAATGCTCACTGATAATGGCAATGGTCTTATCCTGACCAAAATGTCCTGTCATTCCTCCACTATGCTTCTCCTTTATCAGGTTCTCCCTTATGGAACTCCTCAGAATACACAATTGGCTTCCCTTAAACAACATGCCATCCTAGATTATGAAATCTAGGCACTTCCTCTTGTCAACTGTAATAGGCTCCTTGCAAGCTTTCCAAGCCTCTACAAACTCAGGGTCTTCAGGGTACAATGTCTTGAGTTCATTGAACCCAACCACTTCAATCTGCATCTTTGTCAAGAATATTTTCCTCCTACTTAAGGCATTTGCAACCCTATTCGATTTCCCACTCATATGCTTTAAAACAAAGGTATAACTTTGCAAAAATTCTACCCATTTCATATGCCTCTGATTTAATTTCCCTTGACTATTCAGATACTATAATGCTTGATGATTAGTAAATAGAAAAAATTCCTTCAACAACAAATAATGTCTCCATTTCTTTAATGCTTGAACTATTGCATAAAATTCATGATCATATATAGAGTACTTTCTCTTTGCATCATTTAACTTTTCACTGAAATAGGCAATGGGCTTACCTTCTTGGCTCAACACTGCTCCAATGGCACAACCACTAGCATCACAATCCACCTGAAACACCTTATTGAAATCCAGGAGGGCTAAAATTGGTTGCTCTGTCTCCTCTTCTTCAACGATCAAAACTCTTTGTTGCTCTAGTGCTCCACTTGAACTCTTTTCTATCCCCTCTCATTGTTTCAGTCAAGGGTGCACAAATACTACTGAAGTTTCTAATGAAATTTATGTAAAAACTAGCCAAACCATGGAAAGATCTCACCTCGGTAGCAGTTCTTGGGGTAGGCCATTCTAGAATAGCCTTCACCTTCTCTGGGTCCATCTTGAGACCTTCTGTTGAGACAACAAACCCCAAGTACACTAAATCCTTCACAAAACTACACTTCTTCAGATTAATCAACAATTTCTCTTCTCTCAACTTCTCAAAAGCTCTACAAATATGCATTAAATGCTCATCCAAAGTTTTACTGAAAATAAAAATATCATCTAGATATACAATAACAAAACTTCCCATAAACTCTTTCAGTACCTCGTTCATGAGCCACATGAATGTGCTCGGTGCATTGGTTAGCCCAAAGGGCATGACTAACCACTCATACATGCCCTCCTTGGTCTTGAAGGCAGTCTTCCATTCATCACCCTCTTGAATCTAGATCTGGTGATATCCACTTTTCAGATCTATCTTTGTGAAGTACTGAGCTTCACTCAAATAGTCCATCGGGTCATCCATCCTTGGTAGGGGAAATCTGTACTTCATTGTTATCTTATTTATGGCCTGGGAATCTATACACATCCTCCACTCCCCATCCTTCTTCGGTGCTAGTACTTTAGGTACTGCACATGGACTCAGAATCTCTCGAATAAAACCCTTTCTCAACAACTCCTGAACTTGTCTGTTCAACTCCTCATTTTCTACAGGAGTCATTCTATGAGCTGCCTTATTTGGAAAACTGGCTCCAGGGATCAAGTCAATCGGATGACTGATCTTCCTCACTGGTCGTAAACCCTCAGGTATGTTATAAAAAATAATCTCCTGAAACTCATCCAATAGTCCATAAACTTCTACTGGAACCTTCTCGCTATCTTCCTTATCCATTCTAGGAATTAATGCATAACACATACGCTCAAGCTTCATGCCTTCTAAAAATTTCCTTCCATCAAGAAAACAAATTCTAGCACTACTGCATACCTTTTCTTCATCCTTCTTCAGGGGTTTCAACTTATGGCGGACTCCATCCTTCATCAGGGAATAAGTATTTGCATGGCCATCATGTACAACTCGCCTATCGAACTATCATGGCCTCCCCAACAACATGTGGCATGCATCCATAGGGATGATATCACATAGTACCTCATCACGATAACTTCCTATCTTGAACTTCACTAGGCACTGTTCATTGACCAAAAATTTGTGGTCTTTCTGTAACCAGGAAATCCGTTATGGATGTTGATTTCTTTCCCTTTTCAGCTTCAACTTCGTAACCATCTCTTCTAACACCAGATTATCAGTGCTCCACTATCAATAATGACATCACACCATTTGTCTTCACACTTGCACCTTGTACAAAACAAATTCTTCCTCTGTTATGGTTCCTTCTCTTCAGTCACTAGGGCTCTTCTTACCACTAGGGCTTCTCCCCTTTCTGCATCATCTGAATGCTCAGATTGAGCCTCCTCATCTACATGTGCAACCCTTCCATGACCTTCCAGCCTTTTGTCTATCCTTCCTTGGTGTTGTGGAAATTCATAGGCTCGATTCCCTTCTTCACCACAATGGAAACAAGTTCCTCTGAAACCACCTCTTTCGGGTCCTGGCCCAGATCTTCCTCATCCTCTACCTCTTTGATCACCACTATTTTGATCACGAGAGTGGTAGAAGTTATCATTCTTCTGGCTTTGACTGGTACCCACATCTTCATTTTTCCTTTCATCCTCATTTCGGCTTCCAGAAGATCTTCCACTACCCCTTCCACTTTGACCTCCTCGTCCTTTTTGCTTGTTGTCAAATCTTTTGTTCAGTTTCTCCTCAAATTTCAAAGAAAAATGGTACACATCCTCAATGGTGGTCATTCTGACTAGGCTTAGCTCCTCTTGAATGCTTGGTCATAACCCATTAACATAATCAGCTACCTTCTCCTTGTTGGCCTCTACATGGCCTATTCTGATGATCATCTTGTGAAAATATTCTGTATATTATTTCATAGATCTACTTCCTTGCTTCAACCCTTGCAATTTCTTCAGCAAATCTAACTCATAGTCCACTGGTATGAACTGCTTCTTTAGTTTCTCCACCATGCGATCCCAACTGTTGATCTTTCCTTTTCCTCTTTGATTTCTCTCCAACTGGACCTCTTTCCACCAAATATTTGCATGGCCCTTTAGCTTTGTTTTTGCAAAATTAACCCAATCTGGGTCCTCTACTTCTTCATACTCGAAATACTCTTCTAGCTCATTGATCTAGTCAATCAACTCTTCTGGGTTCAGACTTCTGGAATAACTAAGAACTTCTATTCTGGGTCTTTTCCCAATCTTCAAAATGGTCGTTATCAACCGCATTTGATCTTGATCAATCACTTCTTCTTCCTCTTCTACATCTGAATCTTCCACCTCTTCTTCATCCTCGCTTTCTCCTCTCCTTCCCGGGTTTAACCCTCTTCTCATATGTTCCTGCAATCCATCAATTTGTCTCTAGAGGGCTCTAAAACCCTCGACCGCCAATGGATCTCTTCCACCAGCGTTTCTGCCACCTCTACCACCTCTGGCACCACCACACCTACCAGGCATCACTCTTGGAGGCATCCTGAAGATCTTGAACCCACAACCACGGTCCTCGTGCAAATTACCTCATGATTAGCAATCTGTCCACACGCTCAAGAAAACCTGGCTCTGATACTACCTGACGAGGGAGCAAACCCGAGACACACAAAATGATGCAATCAACCATAGAAATTTTATTATTGTTCAGAAAGGAAAATCTTACATGCAGAGGATCTCAAATCCTTGAGCTATGCAATACATGCAAATTACACAAATTACACAAATTACAGAAGTTCCCCTTTCGTAGCATACAAAATCTTTTCCCCAAAAAGCTACCAAAAAATCAGAAACTAGCCCATAAATAGCCCCTTTTCGGTTTGGAGCCAAAACAACATTTGAGTTATGGGTTTTAGCGATTTCGCGCCAAAAATTACAATTTGAAATTGAAAAAAATTGAGTCCTAATTCGAAAATTGGCAATTTTCTAAAAATTGGCCAACTTCCGGAAGCCATAACTTTTGATCCAGGACTCCGTTTTTTGAACTGATTGAATTGTTGGAAAGGTCTCAGAGTGAAGAACGCGCTAAAACCCACTCCACTAGTTCTGACGATTTTTGGGCCCGTACAAGACCGTTTAGTGCCTCAAATTGGACTCAAAAGGTTTTTCAGGGCAAAAAATAGAAACAAAAGCTTGAATAACTTTCAAACCGTGAATGATCTTGACCTGATTCCTTCACCAAAGTGCTTATTTTTCCATCCTAAACCTTCCCATAATTTTTTGTCTTCCCACGCCTTCAAATTCACACATGCTAAAAATAGTAGTTGAGCAGAAAAAATAGAAAAGCAGTTCTGAAAGTTGGGAACTCTTATTAGGCAAAAAGGGTATCTAGAAATGCAAAAACATCTACAAAAATCAAACAAAAGGAACATAAATGGAAAGCATATTTTTGGGTGATGCAAGATTGCCCTCACACCACTAGATGCTCCTGCATCAAATCCTATTCATGGTTGGGTTGATGAAAGCCCCATTGGAAACTTCAAACAAATAGCCTCTACAAAATGCTATGAAAGCAATATGATAATGGGTATTTCAAGCATGCAACTTAATCATAGTATAATTTTCGACATTATGACATTTTTGTATGCTTCTTAAGTGTCTCCCTAAGAGTTGTTTTGCAATTTCCTTGTTTGTCTTTAATATTGACTATGTATGAATATTTATGTGTATATACATATATATGTAATATATATATACATGTGTGTATATATGCATATATGTGTATATGTATATATATGTATGTATGTTTAACTAATAGTTCTTTCAGAATTTCCCTCTTTGTCTATAGTGCTAAGTGGCAGATAATGTAGCATCTCTCTAATATGTGTTGCATGTCCTTTCACTGTCTAAATATTTTGATGAATGTTCAAAGCTTTAATAGGGCTGATATTTGGAGGGTTGTTTTGTTTTTTTGGGGGCAGTTGCAGATGAAATTTAGGGGAAGAAGATTTAAATGCAATTCCTGCACCCACAAAGAGTGATAATCTCTTTGAAGTCTCCAAAATGGGTTTAACCTCAAAGACAGAAACATGTAACAAGAATACATTAACAATAAATTAATCATCTATGCAAAACACCCATGTGAAAAAGAGTATAACCCCACAAACTTCATTGAAAATTCAAGCTGCATCACTTCACTCTAAATATTATAGAGAAATAGAAAAATTGTAAAAGAGGTATTAGAATAACACTAATGTAGCTTGGATTATCGATTAAGCCTGTATATATATATATATATATATATATATATATATATATATATATATATATATATATATATATATATATATATATATATATATATATATATATATATATATATATATATATACATATATATATATATATATATATATATATATATATATACACATATATATATAGATATATATATATATATATACATATATATATATATATATATATATATATATGTATATATATATACATATGTACACATATATATATACATATGTCCACATATATATATATATGTGTGTGTGTGTGTGTGGACATATATATATGTGTACATATGTATATATATACATATATATAGATGTATTCATTCTTCCTCATATATAGATATATATATATATATGGCCGCAACGTTTTCTCGTCTTGTTCCTTGAACAAATACCTAGGGGTCCCACTAGTTTGGAAATCAAACATAATCACAACTAAGTTGAATATGATTAAGGCCCTGGAAAAGAAGCAACACAATATATTCAACACGTTATATTGGGAACATACGAAAGAGAGAAATTTTAAGAATAGAGAAGAAATGACAACCCACCTTGAATCTTGGACATTCCTATAGATGTAGTCTTCAAATGTAGATGTGCATCTAGGTCTAGTGCATGTAAAACTAATATAGAGGTAACATTATGTTGTGTCTGAAAATTTTAACAGATTATTATTATTTAAGAAATTAATTATTAAAAATTCAAATTTTATTTAATTTTTCAATCGTCTTTTAATAGCGGGAAAATTATTTTCATTCCCCCCAAATGAAGAACCCTATGTAAGTGAAATATTTTTTTATACACCTTGTTGACATACTGATAGACTTTTAGGTACGTTCAAATGCACTCCAAACTGAAAGTCTATCAATATCTAAACAAGGTGTAACAACAATTTCTTCACTGACACTGGGTTCTTCATTTAAATTGGCCTTCCCAAAAGAAATGTGACCAATAGCAAAGGTGGAAATAGATATGCATATGTATAGACCAAGACCATTGTGGCTCATTCGACAATGCAACAACAATAGAGAAATAGAGAAATTGCATAGGAGCTATTGCATGACAAATCCAATTCATGGTTGGCTGGCCAAAAAAATAAAAATCCAGAAACTTGACACTAATAAATCGAACATATAAAACAGATATTGCAAAGAATAACACCTAATAACCACCAAACTAATTTTATCTCCAATATATTTATCCTTTCATACTAAGCCTCTACATATATATGGTCGCCAAGTTTTTTTGTAATGGCATGGACCTTGGTAATTATGTGGGATGGTGGTGGTAGAGAATGGTGTCCTAGATATGGGGAAGGTGAATGGAAAGTGTTTGTTGGTGCGAGGGCCAATGCATCCTGTCATTGCACGATGGCAGCGGATGAAGTAAATGCAATATTGAATGTTGGTGTGTGGGAAAATATATATATATATACACATATGTTAATGGGTTTAATGATAAAGATGCACAACGATAACTAAAATAATGAATGACATTCTATGAGGGTATGTGCAGGATCATGATGGGTCAAAAAGTGGTGATATGATGGGTATGTGTAGGGTATGTGGCTGACAACTCTTTTTTACCCAAAGTTGATGAAATGAAAAGGGTTTTTAAAGGAGATTCTCAGCTTTCCACCAATATAAATTATGATTTACTTTGTTCAAATTTAATAAATTATTATTATTCATTTTCTATTTGAATTATGACTAAAGTATTGATTGATAAGATGATTGAAAAACATCTATAGCTTTCAAATGGTATCACATTTTTTGAATCCCAAATATGTGTCACATTCTATGCTTCGTATACTATAGGATTAAAAAAAAATGAATTTCATGAATTTTTGACCAAGTTAAGGTGGTTAGACATACGAGTTTTTATATTTTTTAAAATTTGTAATAAAAAATTCATAATTAATTATTTAATTGGAAACAAATTACAAAAAAATATGCATCACATCAAGACATGAGTCCTCTACTTATATCTAAAATATTATAAAAAAAATATTATCATTTTATTGTGGTTAGGGTGGTTAGATAGACACCTACTTCTTATTTTTCCCCTGAAATTTAAGTACTACTGCATTGAAATTTCAAATTTACCTAGTAGTTTAGAAACTACATTCAATATTCTAGAAATTCTATTCACATATTTTTGAATTAATATAGATAACTTATTCAAATTTTTATGTCAAGTTCCCTAACTCTAATTTTTCTGATTTTTTTGCCACTTAAGGGCTTTTTTTTTCCATGATGATCCTACACATACCAATGATCTTCTTCTATTTAATGTTGGTTTTTGAACAAGTGATACCTTCCTATGGTTCACAAGTGTCTCCCTAATTGTTCTTTTTGTAGTGTCCCTATTTGTGTTTCATATGTGCTGCTAAATAATGTGGCTCAAATGTATAATTGATAAGGCAGTTGTTACATAGATTGCTTGGCTTATATCAATATGTTTCGTGATACTCTTTTTCCCATAACAAGCTTTTCATTATTATAATTTAACTTGAATGTACTTGCACAGCCTACAAGTATACATACAAGCTCAAGCACATTAGCATATATGAATTTACATGTATAACCATAGATATATATGTAAAGTAGCAATTACACATAAACATATAACAAAATATATATGTGTATATAATTCTATATCTATGAATGGTCAGAAAAGGAATAGGATGGTTTAAACGTTGGAATATATATTAAAATATATACACAAAGATTTTACATTTTTTTGTGTTAGCACAGTTCAGTCTTCATCGTAATATATCTATATGTATATGTATATATGCATGTGCAATAAAAAATGTTAAGTTCTTTTAGGTGGAGGCTGGAACGAAGGAAGTTACGATGCACAGGCATAGGCAGTAGTAGTGTTACACTCTTCTTAAAAGAGTGTATTGTACCTTCCATTCTTTACAATCTCCATCAAAAATACATTGCATATGCATAGATACATTTGCAAATAGTTTTGCATATACATATGGTTTGGTTGTTGTTGAGAAGTCACTATTGCAAAAAGTGTTTTTTGTGGGTGGTTTTCCCCCCTCCATGCATATACAGATATATTTTCAACTTGTTAAATCAATTATTTAAGCCCAACTCTTTATGACGATACTTATTTTCTTTAGGCTATGGAAACAATTATATGATGAAACAATCTCTACGAAATGTCTTTGGTGGCTTTTAAGTGTTTTTGTAATAGTTCTTTCATCTATTCAACTTTATATCTTTAGTTGATAGGTTGTTTGTTTCAAATTTCTATTTGTTAAGAACAAAGCATTTAATCATGCAATATGTGTAAGATATTCATAATGCAAGAATGGGTATTCTAACAATGCAACTATATCAATATATATTTCTTGCATATTTTGGAGTACATATTCATTATGCCAAAATGGCTATTCTGACAATGCAACTGAATCAAAATATTTTCTTGCATATTTTGGAGTATACTTTCCCACACTGTAATATTCAATATTACATTTACTTCCTACTGCACGCTATTGCACCACAATTGGTCTATATATACATATTCAATTTTCTATTTTATATTCAAAGATATACATATGTACGTAGACATATAGTTGGCCTGTCAATTCAAAATTGGAGTTACATTGTTTGGCATCAAATATTATAGAGAAATAGAGAAATTGTAAAACAAATGTTACATAAAGACTGAAGGCTAAAAATTAAACAAGAGATGACTAGAAACCCACATTAAGAACCTTAAAAGAGGTAAAAAAGCACACACAAATGCAGAAAATTGAAAGCAACCCAAAGGTGTAGTCTAGTAACAAATAGAGTAATTGTATAAGAGGAGCTACATAATATGCCATTTAGTATTATGGAGAAAAAGGGAAATTGTAATAGAGCTATTAGTAAAACAATATATATATATAGATGTATATGTGTGTGTGTGTGTGTGTGTGTTGTTGTTGTTGTTCACCTGTTCTATTTTCTATGTTTCAATATGTTTTGATTGGCATGACACTTTTACGGGTCTCTTATTCCACATGATGATCATGTTGATTACATGCTACATATACGTCTACTTTAGCACTCTTGCTCCAAAAAAAAAGTTCAGCATTGCCAGCCATATAATGCTCTCGTACCAATAACCCACTATTATTTTTAAGCCTTTTCCTATTTATACTTTTATACTTTCACATAGCGTATTATGGAACACTTCATTTACTATATTTTGTGTTGTTGTCCAACAACAACGACATGCATTAACCCTTGTACAAACAAACACTTTCCATTCATTGCAGCAAGCATGAGCTTGATGCATAGAGGCTTCATGAAACAATTGATGTAATCAAGGAGTAGCATTTCAAGAGCATGGAATGTTTCGTGAAGCCTCTATGCATCAAGCTCATGAAATGCAGTTCATAAACATGGAACTATTTTTGCCTAATGAGCATGCTCTTTTTGCAGATACAAATCTAGATAATTGTAAACTTCTTTCTCCCTTATTTGTATCAACTTCGATAGAATAAATTGTTCTTCATTATATCCTTTCTTCTAGCTGCCTATAACAAACTATTCATTGCCATAGTTTGGCTCTTCTATTCTCCATATTTTAGAGTCAATTTTAATGTAGAGAAGAATAGACTAGACTTTTTTTAAATAATGGAAGTCTCAGGAGAATTTCAAATCTATGAAATAAGAAAACTATTAGCAACACACTATTATTTTTATTTCAAACATGAATATACAAATGTATATATTGATGACAAATATAGTAATTGTATGAGAGGAATTAGAATAACACTTATTTGCTACTAAATATTATAAACAATAATTGGCACTAAATATTAAACACAAATAGGGAAATTGTACAAAGAACTCTTAGGGAAACACGTAAGGCCCATATGACAATGGAAAAACTTGAGGCATAGAAAGAGGTTTAGACTAAGAGAATATTTTGAGCTTATGATGATAATTATGTATAGGCATCTCTTTATCATGTATCCATCTTATAAAAGTTGTTCCATGAAAAATATAGTACAATATAAGAAATTATATATGTAAATGACAAAATTTCCCCTACTTCATCATTGTTTGATATAATGGTATGGCTCCATTGATTTTTTTATGGGCCTTGCATACTTTTCTTGCTTGAGGGTTTGGCTAGAGCCCATGAGACTTCATGATGTCAATATGGCAGGGAGGAGAATGAGCATGGGTTTTGTGGTTTTTCCTTTGACTGTCATACATTGGCTGCTACAAATACACAACATATTCTATTCTGCTGACTACATTTCTCCAGCTCATAGAGCTATCTTTTCAGCTTGCTAGATCAACTATATTAAGTGGTTCTTTATGATAATACGTACTTTCTTTAGTTATGGCAATAATTATATGATGTGATTCTAAATCTTTTTATGTAAAAAATACCTTGCCCATTTCTTTAAACTTATACACAGATAAAAAAATCTAAAACATATTGATACAAGATTCACGCTACATCCTTTGCTGGTAAATATTGAAGACAAATAGAGAATTGTATAAAAGGTATTAGACCTTATGATGAAAATTATCTATAGGAATCTCTTTATCAACATATCAATCTTTTAAAACTTGTTGCACGGAAAAAATAGTCCATTATAAGAAATGATATATAGCAACAACAAAATTTCCCCTACTTTGCTATTGCCTGATATATGATATGGCTCCATTAAATTTTTAATGGGCGATATACATTTTTCTTTCTTGGGGGTTTGGCTAGATCCCATGAGGCTTCATGATGTCAATATGGTAGGGAGGAGAGCAAGCATGGTTTTTGTGGTTTTCCCTTTCACCATCATACGTTGGGTTCTACAAATGCACAACACATTGTATTTTGTGTACTGCATTTTCTGAAACTCATAAAGCTATCATTTTAGCTTGCTAATTGAACTCTTGAAACCTGGTTCTTTATGGTAATACCTACTTTCTTCAGGTTATGGAAAGAATTATATGATGCAACCCTAAATGTTTTTATGTAAAAAAAACATTTCCCATTTCTTTAAACTTATACACAGCTAATAAAATTTAAAACATATTGATACAACATTGAAACTACATGGTTTGGCGGTAAATATTGAAGACAAACAGAGAATTGTATAGGAGCTATTGGAATAACACTAATTTGCTACTAAATATTCACAACAACATGATCTATTGTAGAGTTAGAGTTGTCTTGCAACATGTAGAAATCTTTTTCCGTAATATTTGGTAAAAAAGTGAAAGCAGTGCAAAGGTACACTTGAATGTTATCTTTCTACTTTATACCAATCTACAAAATTTGAGAGTTTTGAAATTTAAAAACAATAGTTCTATTACAATTTTTCATTTTTGTATACAATATTTCTTAATTTATATACTATCTGCCAATTACACATGTTTACCACACTAAACTTCAAATTTTCCTTTTCACTAACTACATGTGATTAAAACCATTTTAGATTGCAAAGATTGTCAATTGTAACTACACATGTCCACAATACTAAATAGGTTTTTCATTGCATGTTTGTAATGGTGTAAAAGCTCCAACTACATTCTATTTATATAGAAGGTAAGCCTATATGTCCTTTATTCCATCTCTTATTTCATGGCTACATGTCAAATTATTTTTCATAGATGATATAACTACATATATTTTTAAAAATGTATAACACTGATTTCAACTAAAGAAAATTGTTAGGTTAATGTTATCAGATTTCCACAATCTATAATGCTTGGGAATTGTTATTTTTGGATATTTGATTGTGTTTTGGTTTTGTGGGCATGAAATGTATGTTCTTGCTTGGGTGTTTGGTGACAACCCATTAGGCTGCATGGTCTAATACAACAGAGTGGAGAGCAGACCTTCTTTCTTTCTATTTAGACTACATCTAGTTGCATCTACAAGGTATGCATAGATCTTATCTAGCACTTTTGTTTTGCAAATATCCACATAATTTATTCCTATCTTTCCATATATATATATTCACACATTCAGTCAACTTCCATGTTTTTTATTTTAATATGGTGCCATCTCTTATTTTACAATTACGTGTAAAATATTTTTTCATAAATCATAAAAGTATACATTTTTTTTTTTTAAATGTATAGCAGTGATTTCAACTAAAGAAAATTCTTAGGTTAATGCTATGAGATTTCGACAATGCATTATGCTTAACATTTTTGTTCGGCAAAGTATGCTCTGGGTCTAGGATTTCATCATAGGAAATGAGGCCGCATCACCCAATACGACAAGGTGGAAAGCACGCCTCCTTTTTTTCTATTCAGACTACATCCAGTTTCACCCACAAGGTATGCCTACATCCTATCTATGACTCCTATTTTGCAAATATGAACGTAATATATTCTCGTGTTTCCATGTATACATTTGCACATTCATTGAGCTCCTATGCTTTTTATTTTAATATGGTTCCCACGTTCTTTTTACTCTGCTAAAAAATAGAGTAATTGTATAAGAGGAGCTACATTATCTGGCATTGACTTTCCATTGAGTATTATAGAGAAATAGGGAAATTGTAATAGACCTATTAGTAAAACATGCATACATGTATTTATGCATATATACATATATATACACATGTATATACATACATATATACATACATACATATGTATATATATATATATACATATATACATGTATACATGTATATGTATATATATACATATATACATGTATATGTATAAAATGGGTAAGGCCTTTTTTACATAAAAAGATTTAGGATCACATCATATAATTATTGTCATGACCTAAAGAAAGTAGGTATTATCATAAAGAACCAGCTTTGTACACTTGATTTAGCAAGTTGAAAAGATAGCTCTATGAGCATGGAGAAATTTCAATATTGCATTTACTTCGTCCACCCCCATCATGCAATGATAGTATGCATTGGCCTTCACGCCAACAAACACTTACCATTCACCTTCCCTGTATCCAAGACACCATTATCCACCACCACCAACCCACGTAATTACCAAGGTCTACATTGCCACAAAAAAACCCAATGGATTAAGTCTATGGAATTTTGTATACATATACATATATATATAAAATAAATATACCAAAGGCTGGAAAAAAAACCCAATGGATTAAGTCTATGGAATTTTGTATACATATAGAGGAATAGGAAAATTGTTAAAGAACTCTCCACCACTACCAACCCACGTGTTCATGCAGCTCCATGTCGCCACAACAAAACCCAGTTAACTCCCCTATGGCTAGTCACAACCTCATCATCGACAAATCCAAAATAGGACTTGTCCTGCAATAGGTCTATTACAATTTCCCTTTTGTCTATAGCATACAACCCTAAACCCTACACATAGATAACTGCAATTCCTCCTATGGTAATGGCTACAATGCCAAAGCTACACACATATAACCAAAACAATAGACCAACAACAAAACAAAGAAGATTTAACTACAATTTCTCCTATGGTAATAGGTATAAAGCCAAATATGCACAACCATAACTACAAACAAAAAATAAGGGCCACAAAAATTATTGGCCCCAACCATATTTTTTTGAAAATAGAAAGAAGATTTAACTACAACTTCCCAAAATCAACATTAAATAGAGCTCCTAAACCCAATATGTAGCAATAATCTATGTAGAATGAGCACAAGCCCACACACTTCATTGAAAATTTGAGCTACCTCACCTCGCACTAGATGTTATAGAGAAATAGAGAAATTGTAAAAGAGGTATTAGAATAACACTCAACAACAAAAAATTAGTAACCCTAGCCATATTTTTTTGATGAATCAGAGAAGATTTAATTGTCATTTCTCCACAGTGAGCTCCCCACCGGCCGACCACATCCTCACTGCCGACAAATGCAAAATAGGACTTTTCCTACAATAGGTATGTTACAATTCCTCTATTTGTCTATAATATTTAGTTGTAGGGAATGTAGCTTGAATTTTCAATTAATTTTGTGGAATTTTGTATACATATACATATATATACACATGTGTATGTATATATCTATATATACATGTAGTGGGAATGTATACTCCAAAATATGCAAGAAAATATTTTAAATTTTTTGCATTGTCAGAATAGCCATTCTGGCATTATGAATATGTGCTCCAAAATATGCAAGAAAATATATTGATTCAATTGCATTGTCAGAATAATGTTCTCTTCTTAACAAATAGAAATTTCAAACAAATAGCATATCAGTTAGAGATGTAAAGTTGAACAGCTCAAAAAACTATTACAATAACACTAAAAAGCTGCCAAACACATTTTGGAGAGATTGTTTCATCATATAATACACAAATAGACAAATTGTAATTTAAGAGCTATTACAATAAGACTAAATAGCCACCAAAGTAATTTTATCTCCAATATGTTAATCATTTCATACAACCCTAAACCCTACACATAGATAAGTACAATTTCTCCTATGGTAATGGCTGCAATGCCAAAGATACACACAGATAACGAAAAATAAAGAAATTGTAACAGAGCTATTGCACCACAAGTCCTATCACACTTGGGCTGATGAAAATCCCGTCAAAAACTTCAAACAAATAAATTAAATAGATAGGAAGAGATATTAGAAATAATAACACTTAACAACAACCAAACTAATTTCGTATATATACACGTGTGTATACATCTGTATATATATACATATATATATATATATATAATATATGTATGTATATAATATATATATAGATATATAGATATAGATATATACATACACACACACATACACACACACACACACACACACACACACACACACACACACACACATATATATATATATGTATATGTATACATAATGTTGGAGGTTTAACTGAAGATTCAAGCTACATTCGCTCAGACTAAATATTATAGACAAATAGAGAAATTGTAACAAAGCTATTATACGACAAGTCTTATTCACAGTTGGGTTGACGAAAATCCCATTGGAAACTTCTAACAAATAAATTGAATAGATACTAAGAGATCCTAGAAAGAATAAAACTTAATAGCAATGAAACTAATTTCGTATATATATGCATCTATATACATGTGCACATGCATATATATATATATATATGAATGTACATATATATATATATATGTATGTATATGCATACATGTATATATATATGTGAGTGTATATATATATATACATGTATATATATATGTATATGTATACATGTATATATATCTATATATATATATATGTTTATATGTATATATATATATGTATGTTTATATGTATATATATATATATGTATGTTTCACATGGGTATTTTGCATAAATCATTAATTTTTTGTTCATGCTTCTCATTCTTTGCTTATTGTTGCTTTCGACAACAAGTTGGAGGGTTTTGACATTGATGTGCTGCAAAATGTGTAAGAAAGTATATTGATTAAATTGCATTATCGAAAGAGCCATTTTCAATAGATAAAAGAGCTACTAGAATAACAATTAAAAGCCACTAAACTATTTTTCCCCTTCACACGTATACAGATATCTTTCCACCTTGCCAAATCAATTATTTAACCCTAATTGTTAATGACGATAATTATCTTCTTTAGGCTATGACAACAACTATATGATGTATCAATATCTGCAAAATGCATATTACACTAGAGACTTAACTATGAATTCAAGCTACATTGCTTCACATAAAATATTATACACAAAACATTGATGCAAAAAACCCATGTAAAATGACTTGTAGCAAATAGTCCTTATTTTAACACCTCATATACAATTTATCTATTTGTCTTCACTATTTATTAACAAAGACCATAGCTTGAATTCTCTATCAATATTTTTTTATGAGATTGTTTTTTCCCTAATCTTCTTGAAGCTCCCTCGAACAAATTTCCCAAGTCTACTCATGTAAGCGAGCAAGCTTGAAAATTATGTGGGATCGCATTGTGTTACATCAATATGTTTCATTGTATTCTATCTTCCTCGTTTGTTTCAACTTCCCCACACGAAATTGTTATTTTCCCAATTAACCTTGTGGTGTTATAGCCATTTTGCATAGATTATTGTTATCCATTGCCTTTACAAGTTTTGATTAATGTGGGTTTACTGTCAAAGAATGTAGTTCAAATTTTGAATTGATAGGTCAATTCTGACATACACTGCTTGTCTTGTATGAATATGTTTACTATGGGTTTTTGATCATCTGTCATTTAGCTCTTATTCTTAAGAAATCTACAATAATCAAGGGTCTGCTAAGGTGAACTCAGAAAAAGAGTATCATTAAGAACAATTTTTTATCCACTGGTTCTTATGTATACTCTTAATAATTCTTCTACAATTTACCTATTTGTCTATACTGTTTAGTGCCAAATAATGTAGCTTGAATTTGTAATTGAGAAGCTAGCTATCACATAGATTGTTTGTCTTCTACCATTATGTTTCATCATATTTTTTTGAGGCTTCATGATGCTAATATGGTGGGAAGGAGAGTGAACATGGGTATATTGCCTCTGCCTTCCACCATTGTCTATTTCTTACTGTTTATATACATGGATACGATTTTTTGACATGTACTTCCCTACTAAACACAAACTCTATACTACATTGATACATTGTTTATCCCTGGAAGCACATGAGAATGGTGTTTGTTGCTCCTTTCAACAAAATCATTTACAATGTCATGGTTGGCTTGGTTTTCATTTTGTATGTGAGTACATTTTTTTCCTTCAAATACCATGCTACAATCATTGCATTTCTCATTGTTCCCACGGGTCTCTTTTTAACTTCTCCAATAGATCACTTACAAACAATCCCTTGCCAAGATACCATGCATTCAAAATATTCGACTTTATCTATTTCTATTTACAAAAAATACTGCTAACCTCTTTTATTGTATATGTATATTATTTTGTTTAGATTGTTGCATAAATATAATATACATTCAATAAAATTAGTGTATTGTACACTCTCTATTTCAAATTCTTTCATGCTCCTACGACTCAGTCCAATGCAACTCATCCTTGTTGAACACAATCAATAGTGTATGTAAGTATGATACTTTCCCATTGTCAATAGACAACTTTGGTTAACTAATTGTAAAAATTATTCACTATTTTTAGGCTCACATTGTATATATTAATTTTACCCTTATACTTTCTTTTTATCCTTCCTTTTTCATTTCCCTTGGTTGTCCACTAGCATACCTTTGTATTCCGTTTGCAAGAACTAGGTTTAAGCGTGCAAAGGGATTCAAAAACCAAGATACATTTTTGCTTTCAAGTTCCCACATCAAATAAAACACAACAATATTAGATATTATATATGGAAACAATAGAGTTTTCCCAAGATTTCTATTGTACAATGTGTGATGAAACTCCACAACATCTCCCGTGGGTGTTTCATCCTTCTCTTGCTCAGGGGTTTGGCTAGATTCCATGGGGTTCCATGATGCCAGTATGGCAAGGTGGAAAATGAGCATAGGTTTTGTGGTTTAACATTTCACGTCATTTATTTGTTGTTACATACATACATGTGTGCACAAATTCTTGTATAGATTTACTATCATGTTTTCCATATTGCCTCAAAACAAGTTGTACCTTCTAATTCAATTAAAATAATAATGTATGTTGAATCTCCATGGTATCTCTCGTGCACGTTTCATTCTTCACTTGCTCAATAGTTTGGATATAGTCCATGGGCCTTTATGATGCCAATATGGTAGGGAGGAAAACAAGCGTGGGTTTTTTCGTTCTACATTTAACGCCACATTTGTTCTTTCATATATACATATGTACACAAATTGTTGTATAAATTTAGTAACATCTTTCTGATGTTCCATCCAAATAATGTGTACCTTCTAATTCAATTAAAATAGCAATACAAAGTATGTGTATTGTTTCATCGCATTCCCAAAATTATAGAGTTGATACTACTTATAACACCTTTGGTTTTTGCAAAACCCATTTGTGATGACCATTACAAATGTTGATTTTATGATTAGATTTAAAGCATAGAAATTAATTCAAAAAATCACACACAATGACATAGTAGATACCCTGGGAAAACCCTCCACTTGAGGGAGAAAAACCTAGCAAGAATTATCACTTCTTATATTGCAATATCAACAACAATGATCTCTTTACAATGATGCCAATCTTATGGCACTTTACAGTATCACACTTTGATGCAAGAACTCGAACTCTCCTTGATAATCGCTCTTGAATATGCAATGAAATGAACTTGACTTGTGTTTAAGTGGATGGAATGAACTCATAAAAATACAAATCAATGGAAGAGACACACCTCTTCATAATACAAAGTCGACCATAAAGGATCATGACTCAAACATGGAAAGGTGTGATTATCAAGAAGAGTTGGCCTCAATAAATAATTAATAACCAAATATTAAATGACTTTTGAAAGACGTGACTCAAGATAAGATCGCATCTCCACAAGTCATCCACAATAATAATGAATGATCATGAGTAAATGAAGCGCCTCTTCATTTTGTATATCATCTCAATTCAAATAGCTGTTAGGGCTACAATTTGAATTGACTTCAATAATGTGTTGTGCTGGAAGTAGTAGCCCGACGCTGCTCAAAACATTAACACTCCCTCTCAACTAGGGAGGATACTTCTAGCTATATAAGACATGTCACCTCATTGTGATGTCAACCACAATGGCTACAACCATATGTGGAGAAGAAAGATATCACCTCATCATGATATCAACCATAATGGCTACAACCATGTATGGTATGTACAAGTTTTCATCACTTACGTGATTTTTTCACCTCAATTTGACATTCACCATGGCTCTCCCAGAGAGTGAAACATGAGAAAAAGAAAATCATCATGAACTCTCTCTCATGATGCTGTCATGGAGTCACACACATGACATCCACCATGGCTCTCCTAGAGGGTGAAAACAAGGGCTTTCACCTCAAATCTCAAAAGAGAAATGCATTAATAAGGGCTTGCACCTCAAATCTCTCTCAAAGAGAAATGTATTAAAGAGGGTCATTAATACTAAGACTCCTTCTCAGCTAGGGTTGGATTCTCCACCATACCAAGCTTATCTCAAAAGTACACAAACTTTATCCTAGAGAGAGGCTTGGTGAGTATGTCTGTCATCTACTCATCAGTGCTGATATACCTCAATTGTATAGCTTTCCTCAATCCCATATCTCTAATATAATGGTATGTGATCTCAACATGCTTGATTCTATCATGAAACACAAGATTGATATAAATATTCACACAACTCTGGTTATCACAATGAATGATAGTAGGCTCCATTGATTGTCCAAAAAATCCTGCAAGGATCTTACAAAGCCACACTACTTCTCAAGCTGCAACACAAGCTACAATGTACTCTTCCTCTGCTATACGCAATGCTACAAATGACTACTTCCTGTTGCACCAAGATATCATAGCAGATCCCAAACTGAAGCAAAATCTAGAGGTGCTCTTTTGATCAGTGACACACCTTGTCCAATCAAAATCAGTATAACCATGCAACTTCAAATCCACATCTGAAGAATATCTCAACCCATATCCAACTATGCCACGCAAGCATCTCAAGACATGTTTTGCTGCAACAAGATGTATCTGCCTGGTTTCACACATGAACTAACTGAGTGCACTCACTGCATAGCAGATATCTGGTCTAGTATTGATTAGATACATTAATGATCTAATCAACTTCTTGTATAACGTAGGATGATCCACCAGATCTGAGCTAGTTGTAGCCTCTTTCATCTTGTGCAAGTTGGTCTTCATAGGTGTAGACATGGATTTGCAATCCATCATAACAAATCTCAATAGTATACTTCCATCTTCTTTAGGTTTAGTATAATCCCTCTGAATCTTTAAGTACTTGCATCAACCTTCTAACCTCATCGATAAAGATTGCCTGCAATGCTTGCCTTAGATAAATGTTTTCCAGTGCACACCTCTGGTACTGTAGAGAGTTCAAGGTGGACCTCCTTGACCTCATTGCAAATCACTCTATTCTGAATGGGTTTGCAAAGCTACCAATATCAAATCCAGATGTATGTCTTGTATAATTATGATCTTAACAGCTAAAGAGGTCTTTCAACGATTTAACACTTGGCCTTGGAACACTGTACCTTCACTTCTTCTCAGTGAGTCACAAAACTCCCTCTTGATCCTTGCTTCAGAGATTGCAAAGAAGTCTTTTGGAAGTGAACTCCCTCTTGTCGCCAACTCAGTCCCATGGCTGCAAGTTGTGACTTCACGCTTAATCATTTCTTTGGTCGGCATGACTTCCTGATAAGATGCCTCAAGCTTTTCATCACTAAGCAATCTATCATCACCTTCTTGCTCTTAGATCTATCCTGGAAGCATTTTAGAGAGAGATTACTAGAACTGTTTATAACTATCCAAAGAAATATCAAGGCTAGAATCATACAAGTTTACTATCTCAGGTTATAGCATGAGTACATAAGAATTTATGCACAATGTTAAAACATGAATAAATAAATCAACCTAAAGAGAAATATATCAAAAGATTAGAATCAAGGGATAAAGAAACTTATATTTATTTAATTTTGATATAACTCTTTCATCCATCTTTTACTCTTCTCGAGAGTGCTAAAATCAGCACAACAAAAGACAATCTGCACAACTATAGATTACTTGAATGCATTATGTAGTTAGCATGTAGAACCAACTCTCTCCAAGAGTTCAAGGCTCTATCATAGTTCATGCATTAGAGAATGATATCGATGTGACCAACTAATCATCATCGAAATTGCAATTCTCTTTTTATTTCAGAGTCACACTCAAAAATCTTCACAACTAGCATGAACTATCTTACAATGAATAAATGAAATCTTCAAAGGATCTTATGCTAGTGAACAAAATCCAAGAGAAACTACAATCTCTCTTTACTAATTACACAAGATCCAAATAAGTGAAATAACTTAGCAAACAAAGAATACTTATCTCTTTAAATATTCTGATGAATGCAATAACTAGACACAGTATGGAACACTGCTCTTGGACTCACTACCTTCATGGCTTGAACACAAGCCCTTTTGTAGGGTTAAATTTGAACATGGTCTTTGACCGTTCAAATTTATGATGCACTCCATTTCCAGTTATCGATTAATTGATATGGTTGCAACCATTTTGCAACATGATCTCAATCAACATTCAAATGCTTCTCGATCCAACCTAATTCCTGAGCAGTTGCATTAAGGATTGGTGGCAAAACTCACATCATATGCACATCAACCTGGGACAGATTGCAATCACAAAAAAAACTCTTCGGCATTATCTTCAAATCCTCTTATGAACACCAAGGATGTTGTTGGTAATGTCAATCCTCTTCAAGGATTCCATTGTTTCCCATATATACCTGTATAACAATTGACACCAGGAATCATGCTAGAAGTAGCATGAGTAAGAGAACCCATCCAATGCTAGTAATGATCGCTAATACTCAAGGACCATGAAAATTATAGAGGCCTAGTAGAGTAACCATCATAGCAATGCTACCAAAAACACATATTGACGACTTCACAAAGAATCTCGACCAGATGATAATTAATCCACAAACTTCGATTAATTGTTATAATTCATCTTGAATGGTCACGACACCCAAAACAGAGTCTGTAGAAGGAATGAATAATTGAGACTCTTAGAGAAGTCATGATGCCCCCTATATCACTAGTGCACCAAAAGAGACGAGGAAACAAAGTCCTTAGGAGTAATGGTTACACCATAATATTGAAGATGCACAGAGCGATAACAATGGAATCGAGATGACTTCATATGCCCATGAGACTGTAGTGGCTTGCATCTATCATATGAAAAAAATTGCACTTATTAAAGGATATGGTGCTCAACCAAAATAAGAATCCCGAAGGTTTGCAAGCCCCTCGCATTACACCGACCCTGTCCACATCACTCCAAAGGTCTGAAGCATTGCAGATGAAGAACGCAGGCACAAAATGTTATCTCCAAAATGTTATTAAGAATTCACGATACCTCTGTCACTACACTGCTCAGATTCTGAACACAATCTATTGCTCAATAAGAATCAAAACTGATGACAGTGATATGTCGATTTGAGACATATTTACATACACATCAGTAATAAGGGCAACTAGATGCATTGCACTTTGGACTCAATCCTTTAGAACACAAACAACAATAAGAATTGTGAGACTAAAGCCATCAAATTCCTATTGGGCTTACTTACTTATGCCATCTATGATTTATTTCCGTCTAAATGAGATTCAGTGATTTCCTTCAACACTATTTAAAATTCCATCTGATTGGATATTACATCAACCCACTCTGATACCATGTTAATTTTATGATCAAATTTAAAGCATAGAAATTAATTCAAGAAAACACACACAATGACACAACAGATACCCTATGAAAACCCTCCACTTGAGGGAGAAAAAACTAGCAAGAATTATCACTTCTTATATTGTAATATCAACAACAGTGATCTCTTTACAATGATGCCAAACTTAAGGCACTTTACAGTATCACACTTTGATGCAAGAACTCGAACTCTTCTTGATAAATGATGCACTATTGTAGGTGGATAATCGCTCTTGAATATGAAATGAAATAAACTTGACTTGTGTTTAAGTGCATGGAATGAACTCATATAAATACAAATCAATGGAAGAGACACACCTCTTCATAATACAAAGTCGTTCATCAAGGATCATGACTCAAACATGGAAAGGTGTGATTATCAAGAAGAGTTGGCCTCAATAAATAATTAATAACCAAATATTAAATGACTTTTGAAAGACGTGACTCAAGATAAGATTGCATCTCCACAAGTCAGCCACAATAATAATGAATGATCATGAGTAAATGAAGTGCCTCTTCATTTTGTATATCATCTCAATTCAAATAGTCATTAAGGCTACAATTTGAATTGACTTCAATAACATGTTGTGCTAGAAGTAGCAGCCCGAGGCTGCTCAAAACATTAACAACAACCAATATTCAAATTAAAAAATAACTTTTTAAAAGAATACTTTTTTATTCATTCTTACTAATAAAAGGCATAACTATACTAATGGAATCACTTTTTCAAAAGCATACTTGTTAATTTGATCTTAGGAATATAACACATGATGTACAATTTTATAACCAATTTCCAACTGATAATTTTTCATTTCAGAACACAAAAACCATTTTCCCATTTTAATAAATCAAACGATTGATTAACCTATACAAAAACATCAAATATAGATACTATTAAACTAAAATATATAATACCTTAAATTTTGGACAAAAATTATTATTATTAACAAAACTAATGATTTACAAATTTAAATTTTATTCAATTTACAAAATGTGATTTATTAAGAAAAAATTTATTCAAAAATCATTCTCCTAATATTATTCATTAAAATCATTGATAATTAATTAATTGAGATTGCAAATAATGGATACATTGTAAATAATGAAGATGACCTATAGTTTTATTTTACATTTCCATAATCAATTTCCAACTAAAAATAATTCATGTGGAAACGCAACAATCAATCTCCTCATTTATGCAAATGCTTCTTAATCTCTCATGCATTGCTTGTCACATAACAATAAAGAAGTGCACTATAAGATGGGATTTAAAACGTCATACAATGCTCCAAATGAATGTAGAGATATAAAATAATTTCTTCACCAAATTTAAGTGCTTTATAGCATCTTCAAGTTACTTAAGACATATTCATATCTTTTACTGCACACATAGCTTTGCTTTAATTAATCTATCTATCTAATAATGTACTCTATGGATCTTATTCTTGATTAAATCCTAGGTCAAAATATTCACCCCCTACTATAAACCAGCCTCCTGTTTTTCCATATTGAATAATTAACATGTTCTCTATTTTCAACTCACTCAAACAATTGCAAATATTTTTCAACATTTACAGTTCACTTTGCACTGCAAAAACAAGCTTTCTACTTTTTTCCCATTGGGTTGCCATTTGCGGTGGACCCCTATCGGCTGATCGTTGCATGCCTATGCATGCGACTGCTAGTATAATTTTATTTTATTATATATAATTTTTAAGGTTGAGGAGATGCAGGATAATGATAGGTCCCTTAATTTCTATGTTACTCAAGTCTAGAAACTTCAACATAAAGTGGATATGATGGACAAGGTCTTCAATAAGTTAATGGCAATCACTTTGGGCATTATGCGAAAGGGTATCTTCGACATGATGAGTGGGGTGACTAAGGATAGGAAAGGTCATCGGAAGATGAAAGCCTCTTAGGCCGATGAGGAGCAACTAGACGAAGGAACGATCAGATCTATGGAATAGTACAACGAGGTGATGGAACAGCTGGAGCAAGAATGGAACCTAATCTGTTATTTGAGAGAGTAATTTGGGTCTTTTGGGTCTATGTTTTTTGTTTTCTTTTGTATATGTTCTTACTGGGCCTGCATGCCCCTTGATCAATTAGACTTGGTTATGTCTTTTGGGCTGCTATTTTTTGTTGGTTCATATTTTTTGTTATTTTGGGTTGTTAGAAGTCGGTCCTGCTGCAGGGTGCTGGTTGGTTTTATGCCCCTGCTGTTTTGTTGTGTCTGTTTTGCTGGCCTTTCAGAGGCCCTTTCCCCTATTTCTGTTACCAAAAACAATCTAAAAAACATAAAAAATTAAATATCACTATTTTAACCCAAACTCGTCCCTATATTCTTTAGAGAGATTATCCTAATATTTATCTTAACAGTTTACTTGTTAAGTGACATAAAATCAGGTGGTGAAAGCTTTGAGGCTTTTATTTTATTCTCTTAAGCTGATATTCACATTTACAATCCTTTCTCAAAGACTTAAACTAGACATCCTCTAAGCAAATTGAACTAAATTGACATTGCAAATGGTATTCTCACCTAATCTATCTAATAAAAGAGGCTACCAAAGATAAAATCCATTGCATCCATGCGATCTTCCCCAAGATGATGAATCCATAGATAGGTCTGTCATCCTACAAAACAAAATCATTCCGAACTTTCTTCTTTTTTTCTTGTTTCGACATCTCTACTTTTATTAGCTATTAGAGAAGAAGAATCAAAATCTGTAGAATAAAGAACAGGCACTAGCAGTGCTGATCCTAGGAAAACTGGCAGAGGCCCTATAATCCAGAGAAACAAAGGAAACCCACCATAAAAGACCCTATTACCAACTATATTGAAAGCGAAGCCTTTTTCCAAGATCTCACAGACATAATCTGTACTAATCAGGCTGGCCAATTCATGTCTTCTTACTGGAGTCGCTATCAAAGAGCCGACTTCACACTTGCAGTAGATTGCCAGAGAATGGCAGATAAAAGAGAAGACAAAAAACATGAGTATCAACAAGTATTTTACTGCCAATATGAAGTTGCCATGAGAGCCAAAGGGTGTGTCATTGAGAGGCCTTTTTATACTGTAAGTGCTGCTGATCATAGCAGCCAGTCCACAAGCCAACATAATTGAAGCTGTTGCCATCAGGGCGGATCCCATTATGCTGTTCCTCAGTGTCTGCACTGCTAGAACGCCATTTTTATCACCACCACCCTGCATAGAAAACATAGATCACGATTCATCAATTCATAGTAACAAACTAACTCCAAATTTGCAGTCTTATAATGCTCTTACCTTCATGATGCTTTTAGCCCAAAGCCTCCTTCCAATGCTGTTGACACCAATCACAGTCGTGAGAGGGTGATTCTTAACTCTATACCACAAGAAAGCATTGTATAAGATGGATAGCAGAAAACTCAAGAGCACAAGAATAATATCTGGGAAGTATTTCCTGCACTCCATAGTTAGGTTTCGCTGAGATGAGACTCTGAATCTGTAATAGGTGTGCGTATGGTTTATAGTGCTTGTACTAGATGCTGAGTTGTGATGCACTTTTCACCTCAAAGAATATCGAAAGATCGTACCGTTCATATATTATAAACAATAACATACTCCGGTACATTGAATTTGGTCTTCTTTTCATGGTTTTAAATCACCTCTCAAGGCATGCGTGAAAAGCTTAGAGCATTCATACATAAAAACATTACGTTAAACTTTATCCTCTTCAATCTTTTTGACCCGTACATGCGTAGGGCAACCATGTAAAGCTTTCTTGCTTGGGAATGGCCGTTGCCACTCCCGTGGCGTGATGTCACTTTTAAGGGCAATGTTGGCTCCCGTAACTGTCTCCTTGATGGTGCTGTCTTTGTCATATTCCATGAACGTGTAAAAGACAAACTGAAATATTCGTTTTTCTTTCCTTAGTTGTATATTTTTGTCAATTGTGATATCTATGCATCATGGGTCATGAAATTTTCTCGAATGAAACTACCATGAATTTGTCTTCTCTCTTTTGACATGCTAAGAATGAAAAGCCTTCTCCTTTCAAGAACAATCATTCTTTCATGATTTCATTCATTGACGAACAATTTGCAAGTGTGAGTCATTTATTGGGCCCCATCAAATCGCTGGGTTATGAAATTTTTTGAATAAAACTACCACGAATTTGTATTCTCTCTTTTGACTTGCTAGGAATGAAAAGCCTTCTCCTTTCAAGAACAATCATTACCTCATGATTTCATTCATTGACCTCTTTAGTAACTGACAATTTGCAAGTGCGAGCCCTTCTACATATTGGGCCTTATCACATCACTATTTTTTTCAATGAAATAGTCAATTTATATTAACATAATAAAATATTTTAAAATATATTTATATCATAAGAAAAGGTGAGTAAAAAAATCACACTTCATAATTTATATGAGGTACAATTTTAAATGATATATTTGTAGAAAAATAAATAATTGAGTTGTAAAAGTTATTAATCTAGTAGTTGGAGACATCACTAATCATAGTAAGAGGGTTGAGTGAGTGTAGTGAATAAATAAACATACGACAAAAATCAATGAAATAATATAACAATATATTTTATATTCATATGAAGTCACAATGACATGTCAATCTACCACAATAGGCTTACATGTGGTCACAACAACATTACTATCTCCCACAATGGGCTTCCAACATTAGGCTCCATTCATTTGGTTACAATGTATAGATTACAAAACTTAAAGTATATTGCAGTACAATTCCTTTCAACTCTGTCCTACCTGCTTCGTTGCTTTCTAATGGAAATCAGAAGGGTTGTCTCAATTGGCCACAAGGTAGCACAAAGCTCAATGTTTTATTAAATGTGTAGGTGCATCTTATGGAGTGAATGTGAGAATAACAAATCAATGAATCTTGGTGCTATCCATGCTATAAGGTCTCTTAGGCCCAATGTGCTTTGTGATGAGTTCCTCAATTTTCACAAGCTTCAAGAAGTTGGCACAAACCTCAAACGATGAAATTGAAGGTTGATATGTTACTTTATTATGCCAAATAAGGATCAATAATTAATATATGCCTTATGGTGAACAAAATCTCTTGAAATTTGAATATGTTGTTGAAGGATCTAGGATGAACATATATTTCCAATCACAAAATGAGATGTGCAATTGCAATGAACTGTAGTGGAATCTTTGGTGACTATCTAATTAAAGTGTGGATGATGAAAATTTGAATCACAAATATTAACAATGCAAAACTCATGCCTTCACAATCATGTAATGAAGTTCAAGATCTTGACTTAGAATATAGAATTTAGATAACAATCAAAGTTATCATAGCTAAGATATTGGTTTGCTCCATTGTTGGTTACTCTTCAAAGTAACAAACTATGAAAGAACAATAATGATAATGATGCAATGATAATGATAAATGCTCAAAGATAAATGATACCTATACTTGATAAATGGTAATTTTAAATAAATTTTTTATAATGCTTGAATGATTGAGAGATCAAAATGCTAGAATGATTTTTGATGACAAGAGTGCTAGGGGGTTTGACAATAAAAGTGCTAGGAGATTTTGAATGAAATGAAAGCTTCTTATTGATATGCTTCACTTGAAATTTGATCAATGGTGGAGATTAATTTGCAAGATCAATGGATAGGAAAATTCAAGATTAGGTAAGACCCAAATTTTGAATTTCAAAAAAGAGGGAATTAAATAAATAATTGTTTTCGAATAATAGCTTGGAGAAATAAGTAAATATTAATTTATTTATTTTAGAAGAAAATATTTATTTGAAATAAATTATTTTTAATTTATTTGAAAGTGTTAGTTGCAAATTATTTGATTATAGAGGAGAAAAATAATAATTTCAATTTGATTTAAATTAATGTTGAAGGGAAAATGATAAGTGATGAATCAACTAATAATTAAAAAATATTTAATTAATATAGATCTATGCTAAAAATATTAAGATAATTAAATTATTTAATTTATTTAATTATTATGGATAAAGAGAAGAAAATATTATCTTAATTAAATAATTAAAATTATTTAATTAATTATAGATAGAAGAAATGATAAGTTATGAAAATACACACCTATTGTGGTGTAGCACACTCCTCAATATGGAAGAATAGGCTTTCAAAAACATGCAATACAATCAAGCCCATATCATCATCACATTTTTTTGTGAACAATTCTCTCATACTCCAAGGTAGTAAATTTTGGTTGATGATCACCAAAGGTAGACCACAAACCCTTAGGCTAGAGTAATTGTTACATTCTTACTTTTCATACATGTGATAATTATGAAGAGTGAGTACCACAAATGAACCTAGTTTAGTCATGAGAGAAACAAGCACCAAGAGAGGAAAATAGATAATATACTACAAAAATATGATATTAAACCTCAAAAATTTGAATCAATATTAAAAATGAAGGCCCCCAAAAAGTCAAAACATCTCTAGAAGTTAGGATCTACAAGTAATTAGTTAATATGTGAACTTTTCTGTATACCAAATAAAGTATACATGGGGTTGAATCTAGAAAAGGTATATAACTAGGACTCAAGAGGTCTTTAATACCTTTCAAATATCGTTGGAATCACAAAAAATGGATAAATTGAAAAAAAAACTTATGAGATCAAATGTCCAAAAAGGAGACATGACTTCAAATAGCAATAAAATCCACCTGTAGTAACATATGGAAAATGGTATACATCATTGCGAAGTGCTCAAAACCACCTTTCCAAAATATCCCATTTTTGAAAAATGAACTTTTGGATCAAAAGATATGCCCCTTGAAAAAAAATCTACCCAATTAGGGCCTATGAAATTTTTTTTTAAGCCCCTTAGGGGTTGGGTGTTGGTTTCCCACATGACTGCCCATAGAGAAAAAAAGAATTGGAGGGTTTTAAAACCACATAGCCCTTGGTCGGCGAGGCTCCTAGGTAGAGCCACTTGAAGTGGTGACTTGCTGGCGATGGTAAGGAAATGGGCGAAGCCATGCTACCCATAGGGTATAGGCCCCAAGGTTGTGATGGGACTATAAGGGATTACCACAAGCAAGCAGGTGTAATGCAAGTGTAGACCCATACTAGTTTGATTTAACAATGTTATTGCATGTAGATGTGATGCAAATGCAGACCCATGCCCTGTGTTGACACCTGTAGAATATATTGTGACCTCTGACACATATGATTATGCTAGTTGTGGTATGATAATGTACAAACAATACAAATTGTATGGATTTGCATATTACGAAAAATGGTAGTAAGAAGTAAAAAATCTTCTAAGGGCTTAGAGAAAAAGTCTCCAATTTTAATGATTTGAAAATCAATCTTAGGGTTTTTTAGCCTTTTGAATGTGATGGTAGGGTCATTTTTAGCCCAAAATGCTAATATCAACTACCTTTTAGATCTAGCAACCACCTCCCAACTTAAAACCCTTATAGATTTGGCCTCACAAGTCCATGTGGAGCAAAGAGGAGACTTAATTTGACTAATCGCCCTAATAGTTAGATAGTTTTAAATTTTATGGACTATAGATCTAGTTTTATTTAATATATGTGTTGGACTTGACAAATACATTTTGAACATGTTATTTCATGGACCATTTCATATACATTATATCGATTAATATGACCATGTTTGTGTTTATTTATATTAGCTAACTTTAATATGATGATTATATATGCACTCAATTATGATCGTGTTATGTTCATTTTGATGATTATATGCACTCAATGTATGTATATATATTTTATCTAATTTTCAAGTAATATGCACTATATAAATTCTTATCTAGAATCAAATTTCATAGATATTTATGTGCCATTGTTGAATTAAGTTTAGACATGTCTTAAAATGATTAACTTTCAAATTTCAATAATTTATCACATGGCTAGGTGACAAATTAAAAAATTCCTTAAATAGTTTAGATCATATTCATAATAAATTAAGGGCATGTAATTTTAACTATTTTCCAATTCTAGCAAATATTTAAATCATTAAACAAAAATCTATCTCCTTGTATGTATAAAATGTATAATCTATACAATTGAACAATTATATAAAATGTGATAAATATAAGACATGATTTGTATAAGATAAAATTAGAATGATATATTTAAAAAGTGACTAATATATTCATTGAAGTTCATACATTGAACAAACATATATAATGTAAACACAATTAGATCTTATCAACTTTTAGCTCAAGACCAGAAATTGATATTTACATAATCTATATAATAATTTTTTTTATAGTAACAATCACATGGTAGACCGACTTGTTGAGAACCTACAAAAATAATTAATGTAAGTAAAGTAACTATATTTTTATGAGTCATTTAATTAAATAATTCATGCGAGAAAAGAACAATACATACTAAAAGTTAGAAAATTGGATCTTCTAAATTCCTTACAAATTTAAGTGATGTTTTCCATAGGATGGATTAAGGATACCTAAGAGGATATAACTTAAGGTGTCCTAAGAGAATTCCTAAAGGGGAGCTAAGAGAATGACTTTTAAAGGGATGCAAGAGGGTGGATTAAGGGGAGTTAAGAGAATGACTTAAAGGGATGGAAGAGGGTGGATTAAGGGGAGTTAAGAGAATGACTTAAAGGGATGCAAGAGGGTGGATTAAGGGGATGCATCTCATGAACCCTAAGATATGGCTTAACAAGTTCTAAGAGGATGGCTTAAGGGGAATTAAGAGAGTGAATTAAGGGATGCAAGAGGGTGGATTAAGGGGATGTAAGAGGATATGACTTAAGGGTCCTTTAAGAGGATGTCTTAAGGGGAGTTAAGATATTAACCCTAAACCATTAACCCATATAGATTTGTTATTCTAAGCATCTCATGAACCATAGGATATGAATTCTAAACCATTAACCCTAGGACCTAAAGCCTAGGAGATGACACCTAAACCCTTAACCCATATAGATTTGTTATTTTAAGAATCTAATGAACCCTAGGATATGAAGATCCTAAACCCTTAACCCTAGGACCTAAAGCCTAGGAGACAAACCCTAAACCTTTAACCCATATATAGATTTGTTATTCTATGCATCTCATAAAGTTCCCTAAGATATGAATCTCAAACCCCTTACCCTAGGACCTAAATCCTAGGAGATTAACCCTAAACCCTTAACCCATATAGATTTGTTATTCTAAGAATCTCATGAACCATGGGATATGAAGACCCTAAACCCTTTACCCTAGGACATAAAACCTAGGAGATGAACCCTAAATCCTTAACTCATATATGTTTGTTATTCTAAGTGTCTCATGAACCTTATAAACCTTGAACCCTAAATTATAGGACCTAAAGCCTAGGAGATGAACCCTAAACCATTAACCCATATATATTTGTTATTCTAAGCATCTTGTGAACCCTAGTGATTAGTTGAAAAATGGATGATTTATGGTTTAATACATGAAAAACACTTTTATCCAACTAACATTCAAGGATTCCCTAGGGATCTCACCCCAATAGTTGAATAGAGGAAAGAGATCTACTAGAAGGGTATCCTAGGGTATGATTTCATATTACAAGAGGGGTTCACCACCAAGCTAGGGCTCGAAAAAATTTATGAAACACAAGATCTAATGATTGAACTAAATGATGCAGGAAACTCCACTAAATGAACTATAAATGCAAATAAATCATAACAGAAAGCTGTAAAATATGAAGTGTGCACTTAAAAACTTGTAGAGGCTTGAATGAAGGCTGGAGCTGAATAACCTAAAATTTAGGCCTACTAGGACTCATTCACCAATCTGGGCGAATGAGTCCCAGATCAAGGTTTCTACATAGGAACAGGTTTCTAGCAAAAGGGTATCTAAAACTATAGAAATATAAAAATTGACCTAAACTGGGAATCATTCACCAATCTGGGTGAATGAGTCTAGTTAGGGTTTTCTGGAATTTCAAATTTTGAATTTGGTCTTCAATGTCTACTCTTTTTGTTCCACTTTGTTCCCAGATTTGAGACTCTAATTTCAGGGTTGTAGATGAATTTTTGGTGAAGATTATGACCTTCCGAATTGGGAGATAACTCCAACAACTTTCTCTAAGCTTGTAAACTAATCTTCAATGATCTTTCAAGCTCCCAGACACCTAGATCTACAATCACACATGTAAAGAGAAGAAAACTTGTTGATTGTTAGTGAATAGGGGTTTTCCTTGGTCAAACCTCTTGTAGGTAATTAAACCAAATGATGATACAATGAAATGAAGACATACAACATGAAATAAAGAACATGAATCATGGAAAATGATACCTTGAATGATGCTTTGTAAAGGATGTCTTGTAAGTCTGGGTGATCCCACAATAATGGGTTACAGTTTTTGGCCAAACTTGAGATTAAAATCAAGATTTTTCACCAGACATTCACTTTCTTACACCTATAGCAACTAAACTATTAAGGTTTTGAAGATGAATCAAAATAGTTATTTGTTAGATATTTTGTGTAGATTCTAATTATATTTAAAAAAAAAAATTAAAAAATAAATTGTAAATCATTTTATGTAATTTTTAATAACTTATTTTTTCTACTAATCAGCATTTTTAAAAAGTGATGTTTACTTCGGCCCATGTAAAATTTTTTATAGATAGGATACAATTCTAATTTTCAAAATACAAATTTTTCACACCAATATCTAGGGAATGGATATTTTTTCATAATTTTTTGTTACATATATTTTTTTTAATTAATTTTCCAAGTCAGCGTAATTATAATTTGGACAAAGGTGTACTTCGGCCCGCATAACTTTTTTTGTATTCATTTGAATTAACTTATTCTTTTTTTGTTGGAATAAGGAAATAAATACCTAGTGCACATGTATTTTTTTGATTTTTTTTCTCTATTTTTCTATTTTTTCATATGTGTGAAATAAAGAACTTGATGTTCATTGAAAATCCTACATTCACAAGAAATAATAAATAAATATAATAATCAAATTAAACATATTTAAAATTATACTTTTTGGGAAGCTTATAATAAGGGTTGCAAGATTACAAAACATAAATTTTAAATGAATTCATTTGATCACCCAAAAGGTAAATCAAAAGTGGTTTTTTATCAACATTTTGATAGGTGTAGAGGAGACTCAATTATAGGTATGGTTTAAATCTAACAAGGTTTTATCAAAGGGGGTTTGATCTAAGGGGATTTGATCAATCCCTCTTTAATTAAAATAATTTAAATGGAACCTTTAAAGTCATTAATCATTGTATTTTCTAAAATTATGTGATTTCAGGCAAAAATTAGGATGTCCCAAAAAGTGTAACCCATTATTGTGGCAACACCTGTCTGCAACTTAACATGAAATGGCCATGAAGGATGTAGATCTTGAAAATAGGTGTATAGCAATGCTTGATCTTGGATCTTTGTCTGAACACTAGATCAATAAAATGCTTGATGCTTGATATCCTTGACATGATGATGGATCTTGAATTGCTACAAGAAATGATGAAGAGTTATGCCCTTGAATGCTTTAGAAATGATCTTGCATACTCTCCTAACAATCTTGTAAAGTCTTGGAATGCTTAACTCTTGAGTGAATGGCTTGATATCATGTAGGATTGATGAAATAATGATTTGAGAGCTCATTTATATAGGCATATCCATCTAATATATTTTTAATTGGATCCCATAAGTTGACATTCATAAAATTTGAACTTAAAACCCAATTTTTGAACTCAAAACCCTAAAAAAGCTCCAAATGGGACTCATTCACCTGTTGCCCAATTTTCACCTACGGGCTAAATCAGTTGGGCAATCTATGTTTCAGGTGTCATGAAGGCCAAGTGGAGACATTGTTGTGCAGGATTAAATCATAGATCTAATACAAAGTCACAAGGAACTCAGTTGGAAAGCCTGCCTTAGTCAAGGTCGGCATGAAAATCCTCTAAGGAGAGAGTCACCAAGACCTTCCAGTTGTCTTGCCAACCAACAGGGGTTCTACTCATTTTGAAATGTCTCGGTTGGCTAGAAATTTTCATTGCTAAGAAGTCTTGCTGTGGGGAGAAGACTCACTAGGAAGGTCTCGGCGAAAGTTGGGTCTCTTGCTGTGATGTTTCAGCGACTAGCAGGGGTCATGCCGACAGTGGTCTGAGCTTGCCAAGAGTTGAGGCCTTCGCCATGAGGTCTCACTGACAGACAAAGGTCACGCTGAGGGTTGTTTAGGTTGGCGTTGAGGAGAGGGGTTCAGGTTCGCTGAAAGGTCTTGGTGAAAAGAAATGTCATCACGAAGAAAAAAAAGGAGCTCGTCGAGATGTCTCGCCGACAAGTGGTGGTCTTGCTGAAGTGATAGGAGCTCGACGAAATGAAATGATCTCGGTGTAAGGTCTTCCCGACTTGCCAGTGTCTCACTGAAAGAAATGATTGTCGTCAGGGAAAAGAGCCCTTGTTAGCTATGAAGTCCTACCGATCAGCGAATTCTCGCTGAAAGAATGGAGCTCTTGGCATAATGTTAAGCTCAGGGAGATGTCTCGGCAACAAAGTGAATGTCTCGTCGAAAGGCTATGAGTTCGGTGTGATGTCTTGCCAATGTCCGGTGGTCTCGCTGATGGAGGGTGCTTTTGTTGTGAGGTCTTGCCGACAGATGATGAAGCGAGCTCGTTGAAGGATTTTTCCTTCGACATAAGGTCCTGCTGATGGATGGAGGTCTCGATGAAAGCTTGTACCTTTTCTTTGATGTCTCCCCAACCGAGAATGGGTCTCACTGAACAAAATACTTTCGACGTAAGATGGTGGTCGTCAAGGTGAGGTCCTCCCAAACAAAGAGGGTCTTGGCAAAGGGTTGTGCCTTCGGCAAGAGGTCTCACTGACACATGGGTGTCTCACTGATGAAGGAGCAAAGCAGTATAATGATGGGGTTTCAGCATGAGGTCTTGCTGACCCATGTGAGCTCTCACCGAAAACTAGATGGCTTCAATGGGAAGTCTTGCCAACTCGATGGGGTCTTGCCGAATGAAGTGAGCTCGGTGAAATGAAATGATCTCGGCGAAAGGTCTTGTCGACCCACAGGAGTCCCATCGAAAGGAATGAAGTGAGTTCAGCAAAAGGTCTTGCCAACCTGTGGGAGTCTCATCGAAAGGAATGATAGGAGCTCGGGGAGAGTGGAATGCACTCGGTGAAAGGTCTTGTCGAAGGGTGAAGGTCTCAGCAATGAAAGGGATATCGGTATGAATCATGTGGGCTCGTCATGAGGTCTTCTTGAAAGCGAAAAGTCTTGTCGATGGTCTGGATGACAGCCACTATGGATGTCTATATGAATTTTTGGCTTGCTATGAAGTCTCACCGACGGATGTGAGCTATGCTGATGCTACTATAAGGGCATAATTGCATCGGGGAGACATGGCCAGTGTCTCACCAACATGTGATTCTGATGAAGCAACCTTTGACCGCCCGGGAATCTTACGTGGAGTATGTTCACCCAATCAGAGAGAGCTAAAGAGGGAGCCATGGGCAGTTTGACTGTCGCAACTATCCTTGTGAGGAAGATCAGTTGAATGAAGGCGACGTGGATTTGCTCTGAGCTCAGACAGAAAGCAGCTCGGCAAGGAGGTTCGAGGGTGGACATGATGGCCAGAAGTAAATGTGTTGCAAAAGATCAAGGAGGCCATTCCTTGGACGATCTTTCACACCAACATGGACAAGGAGGACGCAGCATTAACTTCCTTCAAAAGATCTAAGGGGAGATTTTTTTTTGAAGGATGATATTTTTGTAAGCCTAGAGGGGCCGACACACTTTTGTATATAAGGAATTTTTGCCTCTTTGTAAAGGAGTTCTTCTTATGCTTTTTCTGAAGTTTTGTGACTTTTACAGTGCTCTCTCAGATTAGCAAACTTTTGTAACTCAGTTTTTGGAGATGAAATTCAATAAAGACCTTGATTATTATTGATTTGAAGCTCTTGCCTTCTTTCTCTTTGCATTTTTGTGTTCAGTCAACTGATTGATCAAGTTTTTAGTGAGGTAATGTTTATTTCCTTCGAGATTTGTCTCAAATTTTAGAACCTTTATGCAGAAAGTATGTTTTGTAGGTTACAAATTGTGTCAAAAGATGTAAAATGAATTTTAGATGTGAAATTAACTTTCCTTCTAGGAATCTTAGCATCAAGACCTGTCTGTGAAACACTTTTGCAAAAATATATAAAGAAGTGAGTTGTGCAAATTTATCTTCAGTCATTGCAAGCAAGCGTATGAAGTCTGGTTTCAAATCCAAGTAACGTTTGGTGTATCACCATAGGATTTAATTTTTTTTTTATGCATTTTCCTTCTCCCTTTTCCTTACAAAATCAGTAGTTTAGGTAATACCAAAGGAATTTGGCCTTCTCCGGAGGTTGACCTCTTTCTATAAGTGACCCATAGCTTTAGAGTTCTTCCCATGTTACACTGAGGTGTTGAGCATCAGGTTCAACAAGGGTGCAATTTCAAGTATTAACAGTTTTTGGCACACCCGATGGGACTATCGAACAGACAATTTGAAATTTACATGTCTATTGCTGGTTTTTGATATGCAGCCAGTAAGTTTCATGCCTTTCAGAGTTTAACATCAGCATATCATGGCGACTCTGTATACTAGTGTATCATTGAGTAATTTAAAATATTGAGCAAAATTTGGTGTTTTTCTCAATAAGTTCATCCTTTGGAGGCAGTTTAAACAACACCTAGTGACTCCGAGTAAATCTACTGGTTTCAACAAGTTTAGTGCTGGTATGTTTCAATTACAAGCTTAATTTTCTAATTTTCAGTATTCATATGAGTAGAGATGATAGATTTTCGTAGTCACCATGTATACCCACTCCTGTTTCATGAAAATCCTGTCAACCAATCACCCTATCAGCCATATCAGGCCAATCATGCTATTGGTTTTATCCCAAACAACCATGCAACAATAGCCTATCAGCATGCTCAACATGCTTACCTCCCACCCACCCTTGCTCAGTCTTCAAATCCACATTTGGATGTCCAAAATTAGCTCCAAGAGGTTGATTATATAAAGAATAACATGAATAACATGAAGGTAGATAAAAGAGTTTAGGAGGCAGTAGGAGTATGATCAACAACAAGAAGAGATGGCCTATCAGGCCTACCTTCATGAGCAAGAATTACTAACATAAAGGAGACAGTTTGAGAATAGGCTCGAAAGAGAGTTAGCTGCAAAAGAAGAGCAGATGAAGCTTTTTCTTTCTCAAACACAGAAGCATGAGGTCCAAGTAGCTCCTTATATTCCATATCAACCTGCTCATGAAGAGGTTCGTAACTTTAAATTTCCAAGTTTCAAGCAAAGTGAGTCTCTTACCCCTTTTGAAATCAAGGTTCCAAGTTTTAGAGATGTTTTACCAATACAAGAGCCTATGCTGGTATAACCTAAATTTGTCCAGCCACATGAAGCGCCTATTTTCCTTTAAGAAATTCAAGAGGTTCCTCAAGTTCCCTCGATTTCAATAGCTCAGTCCCTACAGGAGCCCATGAACCTCCTCATTTTAGTCGCACTAAGCTTTTAGTGAGGTAATGTTTATTTCCTTCGAACTTTGTCTCAGATTTTAGAACCTTTATGCAGAAAGTATGTTTTTTGCAGGTTACAAATTGTGTCAAAAGATGTAAATGAATTTTAGATGTGAAATTAAATTTCCTTCTAGGAATCTTAGCACCAGGACCTGTTTGTGAAACACTTTTGAAAAAAAATATACAGAAGTGAGTTGTGCAAATTTATCTTCAGTCATTGCAAGCAAGTGTATGAAGTCTGGTTTCAAATCCAAGTAACATTTAGGTGCATCACCATAGGGTTTAGTTTTAATTTTAAAGCATTCTCCTTCTCCCTTTTCCTTTCAAAATCAATAGTTTTAGGTGATAGCACAAAGGAAGTCGGCCTTCTCCGGAGGTTGACCTTTGTTTACAAGAAACCCACATCTTTAGAGGTCTTCCCATGTTACACTGAGGTGTTGAACATCAGGTTCAACAGGGTGCAATTTCAAGTGATAACACTCACCATTAGATTTTGCATTCAATGTGAGACCTAACTCTCACTATGTGTATGTGTGATTGATTGAGATATTAGTTACATGTGTTTATACCTATGTTGAATGCTTAATTATTCACACATGTATATTATTTTGGTTAATAATACTCGTTGGCATGTGTATGCTATGATGGTTATACATATGTTTGGTGTGTGTATGAGCCATGCTTCCCTTGTTTTGTGTGAGTTTGTGTGCTTGTGCTCAAGTGACTATCTCATAGCCTACTAGGGTGAACCTATGAGTACCACATGGTTAGGTGGTTTAGTACTTCTATTATGGAAGCTATTGGATCAATTGGAGTGGCTAAGGATCATGTGCAAGTTGGAAAATGTTTCATTTCTTTATTATTATCTCAACTATAAGAATATTGTAAAATGTATAATTCAAGACATTTGAGTCCTCATATGTACATAATATTTAAATTGTAACCTCTAATTGGATGGATTTGTAGACATCCAAATTTGACTACTCCCAAATGGTCAAATTCATCCCCTTTATTCATCTATTTCATTGATATTAATTAAATGATTTATTTAGTTAATATTTCACCTTTTGCCTAATGTTTTTAAAGTATTTAATCTAATAATTAAATACTTTACCTTTCATTATTTCCTCTCTAAATTAAATAAATATATCAATTCATTTAATTTAGTCATTTAGCTTTTTGAATTTAAATCAATTTTAAATTCTCACTTTTCTCTCCCCTTGTCACATCCTCTATAACCCCCTTCTAATCTGGGTTAGGTTAATTAATCCATGATTAAGATGTGCACACCTTTAATCAAGATTAATGTCACATCCTCCATATTCTCCCACTTGCCTCTAATCCTTCATTAATTTTCTTAATCACCTATTTGCACAACCTTAATGTAATCACATGCCATTTATGTTATGTCCTCCAAGTCAACCTTTCATAAGTGTTTTCTTTATTTAGCCTTGACCTCTTCCCCATGTGAATTAAAAATTCATATTTATTCATCCAAGATTCTCCTCTTCCCTATGTGGGTCTCATGTGTCACATCACTCACATGGGACAAAGACCTTTATGAGGACCTTGTTTTGTTCTCTAGGAAACTCCCAATCATGTGAATTTTAAATTCACATTTATTCCCCCAACAACTTCCCTCATCCCCATGATGGTAAGAGAGGACTTTCTAAAATCTAGGTCACTTGTTAGTGCCATGACCCTCATATGGGGACAAAAACTTACTTTTTGAGGAAATCTCTCCTAATCCCAAGGTACTTGCAAGTACCTCCACCTCACATGTCCTCTTGACATCTCATATTACACATGGCAAGATGTGAAGACTTGTGAGTCCTCAACTCACCACAACCCTTCATCTTGTCCATGTTGGCAAAATCTTGATCGTCCAATTCTCTAGAGATTCTTCCCTTAAAATGGAAGATTTTCTCTCATTCAAAACATAACTTGCATTCTCATTTTCAAGCATTCAAGCTCTCATACTCTCAAGCATTTTGCAAGCATTCTCATCCACCATTATTGCACTCTTGAAGCTCCATTTTGCATCCATTGCATTCATCCACTCAAATACCCACCTTCATCATTTGAATCTCCATTGAATCTTCACCACTTTGCATATCATTTTAGATCGTTTGCCATCAAGGAGCACACATTCATCAACAATCAAAGGGCCAACCAAGAAGATCACTTGAGCAAGGTATAAATCTAGTTTTTATCTTTATTTTGTTTAAGTTCAACGCAACCCTATCTTGAGGCATTGAAGTGTTGTTTTCTTCTTTTTGCTTTATTTTTTGCATCATTTAGGATAGTAAAAATAATGTTGCATCACAGGATTACAATCCACTCACATTAGTGGTGGCAGAGCTATCATTATTCTTATAACATCTCGACATTAGTGTTGAATGTGCATATCATTTCATATGCTTTTCTTCTTTCTAGTTATGTTGGTAAAATAAACTTAGTGCATTTTTAATTTGGGCTTAAATGAACTTATTGTGTTAGAAGAAATTTAATTGTGTGATCATTGGGATGTTAGATATATTCATTTCCTTAGCTTGTGTTTATGGACATGAACCTGCCATAGAGTGGTGTTATCATGTCATTTTGGTTCTACTTGCGAACATAGAGTGAGTGGGGTGTGTTTGGAAAATTCCCTTTCATCCCTTGTTCCCTTGAACTCATGTTAGAGTTATGTATAGACCTTCCAACCTTTAGGAATTGTCTCTTATGTTTGCTCATGTTTCAAAGGTCAAGTGTGATTTTTTGCCTTGGTCTCCTAATCATTTGTAGGTGTTCCTAGGCTTTTCTTGAGTGATTTTTTTGAGAGTTTAAGGCATTGTCTTTGAGTATGAGACCTAGAATTGATTATTCATTTAGTCTCTAGTCAATAATATAATACTAGAAAATAACTACATTGTAAAAAACAAAGCCTCTAATGTAAAAGTAGGACTCCAACACAAGAATATGACTCAAATGCTAAAATTGGACTTTAGCACTAGAATTGGACACTTAATTAGTGGTGCATTGGTGTCCTTCCTAGGTGCTAGTATCACATCTAGGTGTTAGCCTCTAGCGTGTTGTATCCTTTGTTTGTTAATAACAGGCATTTCAAGTCATTTTCTAGGGAAAATTTGTATACAAAATTTGTTTGACTTGGTATTTTGATTCACCAACATCATCACCACTTTGGTAGTTGATATAGAATTTATTCTATATTTGTCATTAGGAAGCATGCCTTTGCATTAAAATGACCAATTATCATTCCTATTGGTGGAGGGTGTGTACCTCCTAGTGGAGAAACCTCTTGTAAAGGTTTTTCCCTTGTGTTTAGGTGTTGTTTGGATGTTAGAGTTGATGAAATTAGTTATCACCCTCATTGTACTCCATTTACAAGAAATTGACAACTATTTTTACTAGTGGAGATATGTTATCTCCTAGATATCCCACCTCTTTCTTAGGTTTTATTTGGTCTTGTGAGAACCATTGGATGTGTTTAGGAAGTGGATTCAAGGTATATGATTTCCTCATCCTACTCTTGTTTTGTGTTGGTGTAGGGGCACCTTTGGGAAAATATTTTCAAACAAAGTTGTTGATGAGTAGGCTCCAAGGTGTTTTGAGTCAATATGCATTAAATAAGGTCATTCAAACCATTTTATTTTTTAATGAGTCATGTTAGAGTCAATTAGGTTATTAGGAGGTCTAATTTGCAAAATATTGCTAAATAATGCAAAAAAGTTGCAAAAAGGCAGATTTGTGGAATGCCAATGGTCAAGAAAATCAAGAGGAATTTTTTGTTGGTTAGTTAGTTTGTTTTTGGAGGGAAAGTGTTTAAATAGGTGGAAATCATTGTTGTAAATCTCTCTTGAAGATTTGGAAAGAAGAAATCAATAAAATATCTCTGCTTTTACTATTATTTCTGTGTTTCTTTTGTTACTAGCTAGTGTGTAGTCCGTACAGTTGATTCTTGTTCAAAAAGTTTTTAAAATATATTGAATACACGTGTTAGCCTTCAACTAGTAGTGGTTTTATTGAATTCTATTAAAGTTTGAGGGCTTTAAAAACAAATTTTTGAGAACGGTTGTGTATTCCCTATTTTAAGGGTTTTGTTTTAAATTTGAAAATGGACCCATTCCACCTTCTATAAGCATTGTACCTCATTGGAATGGTTTGTATTTAATAGGAATAGGTGTGTATATGTTCCTTGTGTGCAGGGGAGGCCATTTGATGGTGTGGACACGAAGCCCTCGAAGAGAAAATTATGATTTTTAAGTGTAAAAGAGAGGTTTGTGAGTGGTAAAGTGGAAAATCCTTGAGAGAATTAGTTTTTGGTAAAATTTTGAGTTTGTGTAGACATATTAGGACCTGATTGAAGTGGTGGCAGGGTTGTTAGAGGCCTGGAAGACTTACTTTCAATAAACCCCCATGAAAGTTGCTAAAAATGAGGGTTTAGAGGTTATGTGACTTGCTAATAGTTTCCCCTAAAGAAGATGGTGAATTTGGTGGTTTTGAGACCTTTGGAATGCTTCCCCATTGAGTTTTGAGATTGATGGTAAGTTTGGAATACACTTCCTTTGAAAAAGTGACCTAATTGGTCAAGTTGTTTAGTGTAGGGAGCCAAATTTTATGGTGATGGTCCAAAGTGACCTAAGAATATTTTGTGGTATGTTTTTTTGTGACCAAATGGGTCTTTGAAAAGGTTTTGGTCCTTAATTGAAAGGGCCTTCTCTAAAAGATATACTCGATTCATGAAGGAGGCAATACTACAAGGAATAGTGAAGGTTTGATGTAATAAGGTGAATCTAAAGATTTGTGACTTGGAAGTTGTTTTTGTTTGAAATTGTGTTGTTTGGTTTGAGGACCTCCCTTGATTGAAATCAATTGGTATTAGAGCAAAGGTACCAGATCTCTGAGGAAGAAGGTTGAAGTTTGTAGAAGAAAGAGTGGAAGTTGAAAAGACAAAGTTGTTAAGATGCCTCCAAAAGGAAAGAATGTGGCAAAAGAGATGAGTGATTTGAAGGATAAGTATGTTAGGGAGATCAGATAATTGAAGGAAATATTGGTAGCTTTGGAAACAATCAAGAGAAGAGATGAGGTTGAAAGTGATTTAGATGAAGAAGAGGAACAAGAATTTGAAGATGTAGATGAAGAATTAGATCTAGAAGATTAGAGAATTGAAAAGTTGTTAAGGGCAGTCAAGAGTGACAAGCATAAGGTAAAGATTGATGTTCAAAATTTTGGTGGGAACCTGAAAGAAGAAGAGTTATTAGATTGGATAACATCTTTGGATAACTACTTTGAGTGTGAAGACATTCCTGAAGAATAGAGAGTCAAAATTGCTAAGACAAAATTAAAAGGTCATGCACTTTTGTGGTGGGAATATGAGCAGTCAGAGAGAAGAAAGAGAGGAAAATCCAAGATTGTATCATGGGACAAGATGGTAGCCATTATGAAAGGTAAATTTATCCCTTCTAATTATTCAATTTAGATGTTTAGGAAGCTTCAAAGTTTAAGGCAAAAAGAAATGGATGTAAAAGCATACACTGAAGAATTCTATAAGTTAAGTATGAGATCTAACCATAATTAGAATGAAGATGAAAAGATAGCTAGGTACTTGGGTGGTTTGAGATTGAATATTTTGGATGAATTAGCTTTGAAAAATCCA